>RJWH01003769.1:113312-135106 GCA_004363575.1 Solenodon paradoxus | reverse complement strand
CCCCGGCCAGGAAGGCCTCGTCCAGCCTCCGCCCCAGCCAGGACCCCACCCCTCCCGCCTCGGAATCCCGCGCAGGCGCAGGCGGCGAAGCCGCCACCCTCACCGCTCTCACCTCCAGCTTCCACGTCTGGCGCACGTAGTCGCGCACCATGGCGTCGCGCAGGCAGTCGAAGACCCCGGGCTGCGGCTCGAGCCCCGACGGCCGGTTGCACGGCTTGCGCAGGCTGCAGGGCAGCCCGTCGGGGTCGCGCGAGTAGAACTCGCAGAGCTCGGCGGGGCCGCAGTGCGCCTTGCCGCCCGCGATGGCGTAGGTGCCGTTGAGCTGGCGCTCGATGGGGAAGTGGTGGAAGCGCACGTCGTGCACCAGCGACAGCACGTAGCCGCCCAGCGAGCGCAGGCACTGGCGCAGCAGGAAGAGCCCGTCGGCCATGCCCGCCAGCTTCAGGTGATCCTCGGCCTCGGAGCGCGAGATGCTGCCATAGAAGAAGGGCAGGTGCGCCGCGGGGTCCGGCATCGCCGCCGCCGCCGCCGCCGCCGCCGCCGCCCCGCGCAGGTCGCAGGCCCCTGCGCCTCACCAGAGTCTGCGAGGTCGGAACCGGATCCCGGACAGGTCCGGGCCTCGGCTTCCCTTCTTGAAGCTGGTGCTTGGGGCCTAGAGACAGGGGGAGAGAACCACGTCGCAGAGCGCCTGTGCCTGCAGCTGAGCATGCAGCGCCGGCTTCGTGCCAGAGTCAGCTTGGAGAAGAGCCCCAGCCAGCTGGGCTGGGGTCCCGGAGTCTCAACCTGCCTGTGACTTTCAGAGACCACACCCCACTCGTCCCTACACCCGCGCCTGGCGCCATTCGTTCATTCCCAGCGCGAGTTGAATTCTCAACTGTTTCAGGTCGACACTGGAAATAGGGTGAATGAGACAGGCACGGCCCCACCCTCCTGAAAACAGTATGATGAGAAGGGGTGCGATAAACAAGGAACATTAATCTTTGCACTTTGAGATCAGTGTTATAAAGGAAATCCAGAGAGTGATGCTAAGAGAAGGGGCAAGCTGCTGTCGCTGAGATGGTCACCTTCTTTGAGGAGGTAGCATTTGAGCTGAGATTTGAACCGTGGGAAGGAGTCAGCTTGTCACAAAAATGTGGAGGAGAGCATGACATGCAGAAGCAGCCACAGGCTGCTCATCAGATGAGCCTGGCTCTGTTCCTCTCTCCCTTCCACTAGCTTACTCTCCGCCTTGAAATCCCTTTTCCCTGTCCTGCTGCCTTCATAGAAAGGTTTCTAGAAATCTTGAATTCATCTGAATATTCATAAATAGAGATTGGTAAAACACATTAGGGCTTCACTCCCCTGTGAATAAAATGAGGTGTGCGTTGGAAAGTATGACCCTGTATATGGAGGAAGAATTAAGAACATTTAGATAGATATCTGAGGCAGATAACCTAAAATTGTTTACCCTCAACTTTCTGAGGAGATAGTGATGTAGATATTTTGATGTGTATTGGGTTTCACAGGTGTCTGAATGTCTCAAAACTCCGAGAATGATGTACACTTAAGATTTGTTCAATTTCTTGTATTTGGGCCCCTCAATTAAAAGGAACCATAAACTATTGAACCCTAGTTAATGATCTGTATGCAGAAATATTTGGATATAATGGATACTGATGGCTCTAATTTACTTTGAAAGTCATGCAAAACTAGCGTTGATTGATGGATGGATAGAGAGCAATGGCTGGATGGATGAGTGAGTCGATAGGTGGACAGATACACTCAAATCTTGTATTCCCAGGAGTTGTCTAAAGTCACTGCAAATAATGAATTAGCAAATACTAAACCTTTGCTCCTAGAGGAAATTCAGGGTTAGGTTCCTCCAAGCTTCTGGTCACAACACATTGACCAATCAGGACATAACCTTGCTTTATATGTTTTTCTGTTTAAAGACACCTTATTTAACAAAGTGTGAATTCAGTGACATTAAACTCTCAGCCAGCAACACTATCAGTTTATCTTACATGCATTTTCTGTCGGACACATCACAGTCTTCCTGTCCTTAGGACATAAGACAGCACTTCGGCTCAGCCCCTTCAAACAGTACAGTTGATACAGGGACAGCAAAGCTTAAAATCTACAGGGCAGCATGCAGATGAATGAGTGGAAGACTAACTGGTGGAACCTGAGACATCTAAGAGCAAAAAACTCCAAAGAGTAAGGACCCACCCATAGCAACTTGAGTCTAGGACACACCCCTAAATACTCCTGCACTTTTCACTCTAGGTAACCTGGACATAAACACAAAGGAAGCAACCCCCACCCCTCGGATATATTCAGGAATCCCTCTTGCCTGAGATGCAGGCAGCACAGGTCGTGCACACTCATGTTCATTCCCTTGATGTAACCTCCCTGGTCCGTGGGCCACTTCAACTCGCTGTTTCTGTTTTTAATAAACTGTGCTCTTGACCAACAGGCTCTTTCCACAAATTGTTTCTGGACAGATCCAGCATCTCATCAGTGTGCCTCACTCACCCTCACTGCATAGCAATCACCAACAAAATGCACAAAAATGGCACCAAGCAGAGCAGCAGGACAAGAGTTTACAGTGTCCCAGCTGAAACAAGAAGGCGAATGTCACCTGGTTCACACTCAGCAGGATCTGCCCATCCACTGACTAGCGTGTGCTGCTCCACGTGTCCCCTGGGGACGGCCAGGAAAGCGTCAGATTAGTTTGGTGTCCCAAATATGCTTCAGCAAGCAGGCAAACTGGTAACTATAGAATGCACCAGTGATGAAGAGTGACTTTATATGATACAGTGAATATAACAAAATATTAATTGTAGAACCTAGAGGGTGGTTAATGGGTATAAAATGATATCTTCCCATTCTTCTAAACATTTGTTCATTTGTATGCAATGTTGAAAAAAGTTATTCATGGCATTTCCAGTTGTTTCTAAGGTAGGCCCAACAAGGCCACCTGGACATGGGTTTGGATTCAGGGAATTGTCCTTGGGTGCCCTTCTTAGTTAATCAAATGGTAGCAGGAAGCAGGGAGAGCAGAGAAAGCTTTTGTGCATTGGGAGACAGGACTTCTCTCTGGGTGTCCACACACATGCAAGGTGGGGCACTGGGCTGAAAGGAAGAAGCCAGCAGGGGAGTCAGGTGAGGTCTGGGGCAGGGCAGTTGGAGGAGGGGCCAGAACTGCCTTCTAACTAGACTGATGTTTCTGAGGCTGGGCTGGGAGGAACAGGCTTGAGGGGATTCCTGGATGTCCCAACAGTGATCAGTCGGCAGGCGATTGACCAGGAACTGCGCTGTGTCCCCACCCGCACACATCCTGTAAGGGTGTTTAAAAGAAAGTTGGCATCTGCCCTCGAGAACTGGAAACTGACATCGGCACCAAAACCAGCGCTGGAACGCTGACCATCGCCCTGTTCGGTTGTCAGATTGTGGAGCCCACTCACATGCTTCTTAACAGATGATAAATAAACTTGGTATTCAAATTAAACGTGCTGTTTATGATTAAATAAGTGTGGCATATCCCTGCGGTGGGCTACCACTCCACAATTAAAGGGACACACTGCTAATGCATGCAACAGCTTGGATGAGTCTCATGAATGGAGAAGCCAGACTTAAAAGGCAAGAAACCGTGATTCCATTTAAAACTCTATCAATGGAGAACATGTATACGGGGTTGCAGAGGCTGGGGGTGAGGGCTAGGATGGGGAGTGACTAAAAGGGAACATGCGGAAACTGCAGGGATAGTTATATTTTGATTGAACTAGATGGTTCTCAGCCATATGCCTTTGTGAATGCTGGGTCCCCGGAAGGATGGACACCTATGACCCCCAGCTCCTGCTTGAGCCTCAGGGTTCTCTGATCTATGTAAGAATGACGCCCTGCCTTGCCTTCGCCCTCTCTGACTGTTCCTACTCTCTCCGTGGTCAACCCATCCCCTTAGTTAGCTGTTCATTCTGAGGTTTCACATGCTGCCACACCCACCTGTCTAATCCAGATCCCTCTCCCGAGGCTTTAATCTCTACCCACTGTTTCTATTAATAACACCTGAGATTCAGATCTCACTCACATGGCGCCTGTGGTTGGCCGAACCCCACAGTCTGTTTTCCACGTGAGCTGAGCTCCACAGTCTGCTACTTACTTCTAGCCAATTCCTCTCCAACACCTCCCTTGCTCAAGAAGCTGCTATGGCTCTCCGCTGCCTACGTCATCAAATCTAACAAAACTCTTCAGCCCTCTGCTCCCACCAGCCTTGACTTTGAATTCCTGTCTACAGTTGGGCCCATGTAGTGCCCTCCACTGGGTGCACGCTCCTCCCACATCTCTCTTCCCAGATGCAGCCAGTCCAGCTGCACACACTCCTATAGATGTTCTCTGCAGAGCCTCAGAACCCAGAACAGATATCAAGGTAGGGGCTTGTCCAGGGACCGTGGGGAGGGGTGCGAGTAGCAAGGCTGGGCTCTGGGGCAGGAAGCTGTGGCAGGAAACTGTCAGCAACACAGTTTGAGAAGCTCCTCCCGCAGTGGCCACAGGTGCAGCCTGGGTAACCAGAGTAGTGTCAGTGCAGAGGTGGGGGTGGGGAGAGGCTGGCCCTTCAGAACCAGTCCAGAGCCCGTAAGACCAGAGTCCAAGGTGACCCAGAGGCATTGAGTGCCCTGTGCATTCTCAGCTTTATTCCTACTTCCCTGTCTCACTGCCATAAGGACAGCAGTAAAAGCAATCGCTTTCAGAAGAGCTGGGTCATTCCGCTGGGGCGACCCTAGACTCGGGCAGGAAGGTCAGAAGTATCTGTCCTGAGCTGCATCCCTACAGACTCCATGGCTTTCCCAGAACACACACCCACCATGTGATTCCCCCACTCCAGTCTGGCCTGGCTGACCTCATTCAGCCTCCCCTAAACTTGTGAGTTCCTGTGAATTCAAAGATCCTAATCTGACCTTCCCACAATGTGGGGCTCCACTGAGAAGTCCTGATACAGCAGCCTCATTCTCACAGCCCAGGCCGGAGGAGGAGCAAATCTTTTATCTTTGACCAGATACTTCTGCCTGAAATTCTACCAAGCAAGCATCGTCTTCTGGTAAAGACAGAGTTAAATTTTCTGTTCAGAGACATTACCTCAAAGGAAAAAAAGGTCAGGTGCTCAAAGAGATTTTCACAATCTGTGGAAAGTGTATTAGTGTCTTAAAGACTATGAGAAGACTTGTGAGCAAGGACTCATTTTAGCTTTGTTTAATCCCCACACCTACCTAGCAGGGCCTTGACATTCCACTGTTCCACAGAATAAACTCTGAGCATCCAAAGCCTCAGCTAAAAGCCCATCAAGAGAGCCCAGCGGGGAGACTGAGGCAGTCAGGCCACAGAGAGAATGAACTGACCCAAATGGACCTGGTGGGAAGGGACAGAGTAGAACCAAGGCTGGAGGCTCCACCAGCCACCCTCAGCAAGACACCAGAAATGTCCCCACCCAAACTACTGCTGGAAAGGGGGCCTGGCCTCTCACTACCGGTGCCTCCTTACAATGACAAGCGAGTCCTCTATCTGATACACTGACACCTCCCTGAAGTCACATTTCCTTCTCCTTAGTCCACAGGCCATGTGGGACACCCTGTGCCCACCAGCAGAGGCAACACGGTCATCTGTCCATCAACAAAATGCCATCTACTTTACCTCATAAGTCACAATGACAGCAGTTAGCGTCATGCCGTAAGTGGTAGGTTCCTTCATAGCTCTTCCCTGGCACCAGGGCATCAGATTCGAATCACGGATCTACTGAGGAGTAGCCATGCGTCCCTAGACTGTAAGCTGAGCTCACTAGACCCCACCTGGCATACAGTCATCGAAGGTGCCCACTGCTGCAGGTTAGCAGGGAAGTAAAGCACAGGGCCGGTGTGCCCCTGGGCTATCATGTTGCAGCCCTCCAGGACTCCCACTTCACTCTAGGTCAAAGCCCAAGTCTTCAGAGTGGCCCCAAGGCCCTGCACGATCTACCCCATCACCTCCTCACCCTCATCCCTCACCAGCCACAGGGGCCTCCTGATGTTACTTGTTCAGGTCACTTGAACAAATCAGGAAGGTTCAACCTCAGGGCTTTGCACTGTCTTTCCCTCTGCCTGGACACTTCCCTCTTACCCCACCAACTCTCCTTCCCTTCTTCTGGTTTCTGCCTAAATGTCACCTCCTCCTCTAAGAAGACTCCCCTGACCATTCTCTCTACAATCACCTTCCCTTCTCGATCCCTGACCCAGCATTTTTGTTCTTTGTTCCCAAAAGTGGGGTATATATATCGACTTGTTGACTACGATCTTTGTCCCTGCTGTCATGTGAGCTCCGAGAGAGTGAAGACAGGACAGCTCCCCTGGCCACACAGCAAGGCACAGAGTAGGTGCCCGATAAATGTGCAAGGGTCACTGATACCGGGGTCCTGAGAAGGTAAGCAGCCCACTGTGATGCATAGAGATGCTTTGGCATGTCCTTGGAACCTGGGAGCCTGGGAGGGTTTGCAGGCCTGTGGGGTTTCCTCAGAAGAAGGAAGAGAATGGTGGACCTATAGGTTTCCTCCACCAGCCAGGGGTGGGTGAGGAGCAGATCATCTGGGAGGACTTTTGCATGGGCTGTTCCCTCTCGTAGAAGAGTGTCCATCCCCTGCTCCTGGCCACAGCTCCCCTCGGCTGTCCCCTCCCTACCAGGCTGTCACGCTGCTCTCCCCAGCCCTGTGTTCCCACGTTTTGTCCAGATGGCTGCATATGATCGTGTCTGTCTGCTCCCCTCTCTGGCCATGCTGAGCCTCCAGCAGACCCACTGCTCTCTTGCTTGTTCCGTAGTCTGTTCCCAACAGACTACATACATGACAGAGGTCCCAACAGGCTATACCGTACCGCCCAGCTACGCAGTGGGCCATGCCAACTAGGTTTGTGTAATTACCTTCTGTGACACTCACACATTTCTTGAAATGTATCCCCATTGTTAAGTGACACATGACTGTTAAGTGACACATGACATATTTGTCAAACAGGTAACAGCCACAGCAGTAGCAGGCTCTGTGCCAGGGACGTCACCCCCCACCCCGCCACCTCTTATGTGCATTATCCATTTAATTTACTCCTCAGCACAACTCCACTAAATGGCAACTGTGACCCCCATTCCTCCACTAAAGAAACCGAAGCTCAGAAAGGTTAAGGTCATGCTCAGAATCAGGCGGCTTCCACGTGGCACTCAGGACTTGAAGCAGGTCTCTCTGACCCAGCCACTGGCACTTAACCACTCTAGTGATGTCCACTCGGGGAATGGAATCAATGAGCAGCGTCCCCAGGGACTCCCAGGTCTCATTGTACTTCGAGTTGCCTTCAACTGTCAGCGACCAAAGTGCTGGGCTGTCAGGGTTGGGGGCAGTTTAGCCTATAGCGGACTCTGTCTGCTCTGTGATCTCAGCAGAGAGGGTTCTCTCTCTGGGTATCAGGCTCCATGCCTGTAAAAAGGAGTGAAAAGGCTTAGGGGATGGACAAGGTGGGATGAGCCCGGAAGATGGGACCTGATAGAAACTGGGGACAGTAATATACCCTGTGTATTTTAGGGTGTCTTGCAGCACTCCTGGTCTCTGTCTACTGGGTGCCACTAACACGCCCTCAGTCACAACCAAATACATCTGCAGACTTTGCTGAGTACCCCCAGGAAGCAACACTGGCTCTAGTCCAGAACCACTGCTTTCACCCTGTACTTCGGGTTTGCCCAAGAGAGGTCTGGTTGCTGCCGCCCCCAGGAAGCAATGAAGCCCAGAGCCTGAGACCACCTACAACTATTAATATAACTAGGAGTATAGCAATATGCTTCTGTTGCACTTAATACATGCCACACACTCGAGATACTCATTCGCCTATTCCTCACAAGAAAACCGCGGCGTGGAGGATTTGTGGATTCGGAACCCAAAGCACACAGGGGTGGAACCACTTGCCCAGGTTCATACAGTGCACACAGCAAGTGGCAGAGCCGGACTGGAATCTGGGTGACCTGGCTCCGGAGTGCATAATTAAATACCCCCAGGCTGCCTGCCTGCCCAGCGTCCCTGCCAGCGCTGCTTGTGTTGAGGTCAGAGGACAGATGAGAAAAAGACAAGACTGCATTGGCGGAGAGCCTTCTTAGGGGACCCCAAGGAGTTACTATGCCAGAATCCTTGACTCTAATCTCTCAGTCAGGCTTTATAAGGACCTACTGGATGCTCACTGCTCTGGCTGAGATGAGTAACGAAGCTTATCTTGAGTTGTTTACCACAAAAACTCATTTCTTCCTGCCAAAACTCTTTCCTGCCTAGGACATCTTTCCAAACCTCTGACCCCAAACACCTATTCAGTGCCAATATTTGCATCTGCATTAAGTAAATGAGCAAACTGAGGCGCAGAGAAGTCAAGCAACTTGCCAAGGATACACAGTGGTTAAGCAGGATTGCGCCTTCACTCTGTGGGGTCCCTCTAACCTGAGCCCCCTCCAGGGAATCATTGTCATTTCAAGATCAAGTTCACAGTGCTGTGGGACCACCCTCATATTTAGGGATTTGGGGGCCAGAACCATGTTTGCTTTCTCAGAAAGTTTCTCTCTCTCCATCCAAGGATGCCTGGATGGGGGGCCCAGCAGGAGGCCAGACATCTCAGTATCCCCAGGACATTACTGCTCCCTCTCCGGAGAGGGAGCTGCTTCCCTCTGGGTGGTCAGAGTCATACTTCCTTCCCTGGCCGGACACCACCCATCCCAGTCCTCCTGCTTCTTTCTCTGACCTCCTCCAGCAGGGCCCCTGGAGACAGTGAACAGATGCTACTCCATCAGGATCACTTACCTGTGGATGTGCAGTTGGAAGTCAAGGCTCACGGGCTACCAGCCACATGTCGGTCCCCAACACCAGTTAGTTCTAAATGGAGAATTGACTCTAGACCCCAAACCCCCAGCCCAAGGCCCCTGCAGACTAACCGCCCTCTCACAGGCCCGGACAAGGTAGGAGGGCACACTCCAACAGGGTCTCTGACTCACCCTCTGCCAGCTGGCCTGGTGCCCCCTGGGGTGGCCCTGGTGACAGGACAGGAACAGGAGGCCAGAGGATGACCCCTCACCTGGACACACCAGCAGCAGCACGGAGCCCAGGCTGGCCTGGGACCTGGGCCGGAAGGCCTGATGTGCTCTTGGCAGCGGGTTCCTCTGAAACTCAACTTATTTCCTTGATGTAAAGACAGGAAAGGGGGGCTGTGTTTGAAGCTGACGTCAAAGTCACAAAGTGCTGTGTTCAAGGAAAATCACAGGCCGTGCGCTCCGAGAAGGGCAGAGGGCATTTCCAGGGCCACCCAGTGCCTGTCCCCAGCAATGGGGGAAGTGGAGGCTAGCTGCAGACAGGGGTTATGCAAAAATGACCATTCCAGTGGTATCCCCCAAACCTGAGGAGGGGAAACGGGGGGAGATGTGAGTGCTGGAATGCAGAGTGGCAGTGACTGTGGGAGGGGGATCCCCAGGACTCAGTGGAAACTGAAATCCCCCCTACTTTCCCCTCCCAAGAAGACATAGACCCGGGGCCTAGGCCTGACTGAACTCCTAAGTGATTTATTTATTCCAAAGGCAGCATAAAGCTGAAGAGAAAGACGCGTGTTAAGTAGGTTCACGCCCCAAAGGTCCAGAGCATCTGTGTGTGCCAGCGATCAGGACAGGAGTGACAGCCCTGTCCCTGTCCACAAATAGTTCTCAGCTAGAGGAGGACACAGCTGAGTCAAGATGGAGACCAGGATGGGGAGGGTGGACATCTGGGTACTATGTGAATGCTAAGGAGCGCTAACACAACCTGGGGGTGTCAGGGAAGGATTCTGAGAGGAATCAGTCATCATCAAGACACAGAGACAGCATGTGTCCCAGTGGCCACTGCAGCCCAGCCCAGCCCAGCCGGGCCGCACACCTCTGCACACAGCTGCACCTGGATGATCACCACCTCCTGCCTAGCCACAACCTCCTCCTCATCCTCTTCTCCCTTCCCTCACAGTCGCCCACCCCCACACCCCACCCACCCTCAGTGGACCCCCCCCGCCCTCTGCACAGGCGCCACACCATGCATCCACTCCCCCCATGGCCTGCAGGGCTGTTCGGCTGCACAGCCACTCCTGGCTTTGGCATCCACTTGGCTCCATCTCTCCCTCCAATGCCTCAAGATGTCTGGGTCTCTCTTACCCACCACCTCCTGCTCTCTTGGACCCCTAGGGCCTCAAGCACCTATGTGGGGCTGTTTCAAGCCCACTGAATGTCAAGCTCCCAAGAACCTTTCTTCTCCAGCTCCTGCCACCCTGGGGGAAGTGGGCTCTCTTCCCCAACCTGCCTGACAGTTCTAAGGTTACTCCTAGGCCGCCTTTTCTCTCTTCTCCCTCTTCTCTCATCTCTACTACCCCCAGTTCCCTAAGCATCCTCCCCCATCCTCACTCAGGATGCCTTTTTCTAAGTTCTAGGTTGAGATGTTTCTCCTACATAGATCTTTAGAGAGTCCCTTTTCCCACCAGATGTCATGAGACTTGGGATGCAGGGAAAAAAAATTGTTTCTATGTTGGATGTACCTTTCTTGGGGTAATAGGAGAAGAATGCCCTTGCAGACTGGAGAGAAAAGAAATCACAGCTTCAGAACCATGTTCTATAACAGGAATAACAGTAGCACTTACTGAACACTTAATATCCAATAGTCGTAAGCAGTTTACAGTTTAATCCATTTAACCCATTCTTCAGATAAGGTAATGCAGCCCAGTGGGCAGGTGGGATGGGAGCCAGCCGCCTAACCCACAGCTTGGGTGCTGATGGATGAACATCTCATTGTAAAATAGGCCAAGGATCCAGGGAGGTGAGCAGGCTGCATGTGGGGCATATTCCTGAAGGGTTGGGGGCCAGGGGCTGTGCCCGGGTAAACCAGAGGTTTCCAGTCTCCAGGGTCTTCAGGTCTGAGAAGGGGGCTCCTAGTTCTGCAAGGTGCTGGCTCAGCAGCCCTCCAGCACCTTCCGGTGCCAGAGGCTGCGTCCCTGGTGCTTAGACTCAGACCATTCTGAGATCGGCCTGCAGATAAGACCTTGTGTTCTGCCCACATGGAGGGAAGTGGATGCGTCTTCTGAGTGCTCAGAATGGATGGAAACCAGCTGGGGAAGTTGAGGTGCATTTGTTCTTGTTGGGTTCGGGTAAATATTTACTCCTGACAGGAAAGAGCCTCCAAGAAAATGGATTGATCAAGCTCACGCCCCCAGACCTCTGCCCACGCCCTCCCAGTCTGAACTCTTTCCCCACCTCTTCGACTGTCTGACCTGCTCCTACTCCAAGCCTCTGCTGCTTCTCCACGAGCCTCACTCTGGGTGGGTGGGGCCTTGTGTTCCTGTCACCTGAACCCTGCAGCATTCAGGTACAGCTCCACCGTTAGGTACCAAAGTCACTGCTGGAGGAGGGTCACATCTCAGTGCAATGAACCCCAAGGGACAACTGCCCCTCCCTCTGGAATTCCCTCCGACTGCTGTTTTCAGCCATGCAGCGCACCTGCCTTTCCTCTGGGTGCTGAGACAACAGTGTTTTATCTTCTTGTTCTTCTCTGGGTCTACTGCTTACAGCCGAGGAAACCTCAGCAAGTTACTAGCCCTCTCTGTGCCTTCGTTTCCTCATTTTGGAAATGGGGATGATAATGGCACCTAACTGGTAGGTGTAGTGTGAAAATTAAAAACAGCCCTCAAAGCAAATACTCCAGTCATTCCACCATCATCATTGTCATCCTCATGGCCACCATTCTTGTGCTCTTCCCAGTTTCCAGAGGACGCCTGTTCAATTGCAGCAACAGGGTTCCCTTGCGCCCCCGAGGGGCAGCTTTGAGTACTGCACCCTTTCAAGCCCAATTCAGAATTCTAAATGTTGAAAGTAAAACACTCCCCGGCACCCCACCCACCCGCTCCCACCCCGCCACCCCCGCTGCCCTTCGGGTGGGTGGAGGGAGAAACTAATCCAACTTGGCCGTAAGTCAAAAGAAAATTGAGTGTGACCTTGTGGCTTAGCAGTTTAGTCCACTGGGTGCAGTCCCCATACATCCCAGGGTCCCTCATTTGTGACCCAGAGTCTGCGGAAACACTCAAGATGAACTAAGTAAAATAAATAAAAAATGCTTTTTCCTCCTTTTTCAAAAGAGAATTGATCTGCTATTGAAATCAGACACTGGGTCATCCCCTAGGAGTCCACCAAGTGACAGGCTCCTTCTTGAACAGTCATTTGCAGTGACAGTGTCACCTTTTCAGAAAGTCCTGTTAGGGCCCCCTATGTATGCAGCACTGAGCACGTGTTCTACAGCAGACTCTTTGGAACACTATGGATCTGTCACGAACAGCACAGATGAAAATCTTCCCTCATAGAGCCAAAATTCCAGTGGTGGGGATGGAGAAGTAATGAGATAGACATTCTATAGAGAATATCAAGTGGTTTCAAGTACTAAGGAGTACAATTATCAGGAAATGGTAGAAGAGGTATATGACTCAGGGAGATAACCTGAGTCAACACTTGAAGGAGTAGGAGGGAGCCATGTGGACATAAGGGCAAGAGCTTTCCAAGCAGATGGAACTGCATGTATCCTGGTCTGTGTGAGGTGGGAGCCATCTTCTTTCTGTGTCCCCGACAACTGGTTTAGCACTTTCAATATAATAGTGTTCAATAAATAATGACAGGAATGCATGAAAAGCCCAGTGAGAGGCTTTAGGAAAAGCTTGCTCAAACCTCAATTGATGACCAAGCAGTTGCTACCTCTCCTGCCTGTTAGCTTTGTTCTACCTATGCTCCAAGATAATGACCAGTTTCAAATCCCACTTAAAAACAAAAATCTCTCAGTATGCCCAGCAAAAGCCACAACACGACTCACTGGGTGAGTGGATTACATGTCCATCCCCCCACAGCAAGTCCCTAAAGCCAACAAGCAGGATGTGAAAGTGGCTTAGGACCAAATCACATGGGCCACCCACAACATGCTTAGTAGAGAAGAACCCCGAGGGAAGTCAGACCCCTGACTCCATCTTCCAATGTATGGGCAAGTATTGCCTGAGCCACAGCCCGCTGCTTACAGGAGCAACACCTCCATGAGGTCCCCCACCTCTCTTGTCCTCTATTGGGGCCACCTCAGAGACACCCCAAGTCTCCTACCCGTGGCCCCTCTAGTAGTCAGAACATCAAAGCAAAAATCTACCACTAAAAGGCTTCGCCCACCTGTCACTGCTGCAAAGCCTGGTTGGAACCTCCTTGGTTTCCTCTTTGTATTTTGATGTTATCTGTATATTAGATGTTCAATTAATATCTGTTCAATGAATGACCAGATGAATGAATCGATGCTTTAATAAACACACACCTGTTGCTCATCAGGTGTGTCTCGGTACCCAGGTCACGTCTCCCACACTAGTGTGCAGTGCCATGTCGCTACAAGCACCCTGTGGTAAAATATTTTTTTCTCTTGGCACCATCAAGACTGAGAAGTGGGAGAACAGTGTACACAGCACTCTCGCAGTCAGGAGTCCAATAGTCTCTCCACGCTGTTTGGAGGGAGAAGTGCCTCTTGTCACAGCATTAAGATTTGGTTTGGTCCTAATTGGCCCCTACCCGTTGGTTTATACGTGGGTATTCAATTCGATTCTGTCTGGTTTTGCACATCTTTGTCATGTTTTTCTTGAAACTTTTGCCACCAAGTCTTTCCATTCATTATAAAAATATTATATGTCACGTTTGCTGGAGGATACCTAAAATAAAAGACATAAATCATATTGCACAACTGCATGTATAGAAAGGAGTTCCTACTGTTGGCAGTGATGGTGGCTGATATTTGAGGGGTGAAGTTTCTACTTCCCATCACGACGTGTCATTTTATGTCAGGGCAGCACAGAACTCTGGGAAATGCTTTCCCCCCATTTTCTCATCTCCACAGCTTTAATTCCTCTCTGTGGGACAGAGTCACAGTCTTGACCATTTCTTTCAATACCTCCAAGGGGCACAGAAGGGAGATGGCAGGATTGATGGATAACTCCCAGAATGATTGTGAAATGGCTCAAGCTTATTTCCAGGAGCTCTTTAATCTTCTCTAACTTCTGTTATATTTGGGGGCTCCCCCTGTGTATCAGAGCACCCATTCCTGTCTCAGAGGCAAAAACCGGATGTGAAGTGGTGGTGGTTATCCTGACTGGGTTACCAGTCCTGGAACTTTGACCTTTAAGGGCAACTATGCCATGTTTGTGGGGAATTTAAATACTTCAACTTCAGAGTCAGGAAGTGAGGGTGGGGGATGGACACTGCACCTCTCATCACTGCTGACCCTCTTCTCTGTGGACAAGTCAAGTACTCAGCACTGGGGGCAGGATCTGGGGGCCTGGAGAGCTCCTCTTCTCCGTGTTCAGGGCTGTGTGTCCCTAGGGGTGCAGAACTAGACACATAATTTCAAGATGAAATTTCTGCAGGTGCGTGATCATGTAAACTGTTTATCACAATGCTTGAACCCTCACATCAGGGGAATAAACATTTAACACCTGGGACAGACAAGCACTGACTAGTCAGCAAAGCCAAGGTTGGAGCAGCGACCCAGAGAGCCACTGCTGTACCTTCAACCCTTCATGTGCAGACTCCTGGGGAGACTGGGAAGAGTCTACGGGAGGTTCTGGGAAGGGGCTGTTTGCCAGCCATCAGAGCAGACTTTCGAAAGTCTACCAGTCATTAAGAACACAGAGACCATAAGTTTGGTGGCTAGAACAGAAATCTAAGGTATATTTTTTCCGCTTTCTAGAATACAATTTTTCCCTTTGAGGGCCCCAAATTGGTGACTTACATATTAGTGCACTGAATGGATTTGTACAATCTTTGATTTTATACAATCATTGACTGGAAATATGCAAAGATAAAGTGCTATATATATATATATATATATATATATATATATATATATGAAAGTAAAGAATAGATCTACTTTTGTAAAGGTCACAGAAGGTAGATTTGTTTTAAATAGAAACACCAAGTTATGGATTGTATGCTATTTAAATTATTTATGTAAAAATAATTGTATGTTGTGCTTTGCAATACAAAGTACCTGACAATGCCCTCATTTTTATCACAGTATCTCAATTTGATGTCAAAAAATAATTGCAAACATTTTTAATTGATGTATTTAAAATTGCTTTTTGCCTCAGTTTGATTTTGCTCAATACACTCATCCCCTCAGGAAAAAAAAAAAAAAATCTAGCAATCAGTGCTGCTGTGTCAGAGAAAGAAAGAAAATGTATCAGCCTGTGCCCTCTGCTCTGCAGCCTTGGCCCTCCCCACCCTCTTGGCGCTGTTCTCTGAGACATTCATGTGCCTGTTATCCAATCATTCAGCTACAGGCTGCACCATCTCCTCCTTCAGTAGCCCTCAATATAATAAATAGCTGTGACCTAATCTGCGGTGGCCCTTAGTAACAAGCATGGCCCAAGCCAGGAATCCCCACAGGCAGCTGTGCATCAGAGCCACCAAGGTGGCACAGAAACTGCCACCCTGGTCATCTGCACTCTCCCCAGCTATGCCAGGGGAAGCCAGGGCACAACCAGGCTCAGAGGGCCTAGCCCTCCTCCTCTACCAGGGATCAGCAGGCAGTCTGGAGCCAAGAGGGTGCAAATACCCGTGAGCCCCTAGAAGAAGGTGGGGGCTAAGAGGAGCCACTCACAAGCGTCGTGTCCTCCTGGTGCACTTGGTCAACACGAGGAACAATATTACTGCGGCCCCGAGGAGCCCCGCCACCGTGACAGTGGTGATGACAGTGTTCCTCTGGAGGAAGTGCGGAAGCTGTGCACACTCCACAGTCTTATTTTGAATATCTGAATGAGAAGACACAAGGCGGAGTAAACAGAGAGAGGTGACCCCAACCAGGGCTGCAGGGCCCATCTGTCTGCTCGGCTTGGAGCAGAAAAGAAAACCTGGGCATTTTAGCCACTGGCTCCAGAAGCCCCCTTGGGGAAGGAACAAGTTTTGCTTAGGAAAATAAATCTGTAAGCTGCTTGGTGGTGGAGGTGAGAAGCTGAGGGTGTGAGCTGGCAAGCAGCAAAGCCAACAAAAAGAAGGTTCAACAAACCAGGCTTTGCAGAGGTGAGACGAACAGAGGTTATGTGCAGGCAGGAGGCAGTTGAACTACTGGAGGTGAAGACAATGGAATCAAATGTTCTATATGAAGCTTTTAACAAGAGAGTGAAACAAACACCCCCTGTGCCCCTCAACTTCAGGAAATTCTAACACATATGCAGCTCTAACATACATGTGCAATTCTCACATACTATCTAATATAAATTTTATGTTGTCTAATATATAGAGATACATATCTCTATATACATTTCCAATATAATATATGCCATATTATATTATATGAGAAATATACATAAAATATAATATTAAATGTAAATATATATACATATATATAATCTGCCTCATGTGTAAGCTTGGGAAATTTCCTAACATAAGGAAAAGATGGTGATTCTGAGCTCTAGAGTCCTCTAGGGACTGACAGAAATCTTGAAGGCAGATGTGGAGTGCCACTGAGTATGGATTTGGGAATATAGACAATCTCTGCTAGATCTCAGAGGAAGACAACTCAGCTGACATTGGGGGCTCCTTGAGTTTCTGTTGTCCCATTTGTAATATGACCAAAAAAGAAAAAGGAATCAGGAAACAGACTGAGGACTGAGGCCTGGAGCTGGGTGGGTGGGTGTGGAGAACAGCAGCGGGGAGCCCAGTGATGCAGGCAAGAGAAAGCCAAGGGCCTTCTTGGGTGAAGGGGAGACAATTGGCCACCGCCAGGTTCCCACCTTTATTTGTGCTGCATCAAGACGCATCAAGATGCATCAAGCAACAATAAAGCCTCTGTTGGAGTCTAGTTTAAACCACACCTGGCAACCAGGTATCATTTTGATAGCGGAGGGGATGCACTGGACTTGGTACCGACATGGTGCTGTGATGGGCAAGTTTCTGCCCTCTCTGAACAGACCTGGCACATTAGGTCTGTTCAGCAGAAGATGCCAGACACCTCAGGGGCTGACATCTATTCCATTAAAATACCAGGAAAGGCAAACAGACACGTTCTGAAGCCACAGGTATTGAAGTCTCTTGTTTAACTCCTGCTTTATAGATGATTACCTGCTGCAACTGCTTCTTGAGGTGCATCTGTATTTCTAGTAGCTAACAGCTCATTTACACCCCTGTCAAAGAGTGAGTGTTCCTTATCCTTATTCTCCTCTGAAATGAGACCTACAAAAGACAAAAGATGTCCATCTAATAACAACCATTGGCCTGTTTTCACAAAGAAAACAACTTCCTCTGGAGTCAAAGTGAGAAGCTGGACAGGAATTTGAAGAAGAGTACCACGGTACATCAGTACTTTGTTTTTACTCACTTTTTAAATCTAACAAATCCCTGGGTAATACACCCAGAGACCGAAATGAAGGTTCTGGTCTTTTTATTGTGCATCAGAATGACCAGGAGGCCTTGTTAGCGCGCTGTTTGCCGGCCCACACCCCGACATCTCCGATTCAGCAGGTCTGAGGAAACTGAGAGGGTGCATTTCTCACAGGCTCCTGGTCACACTGCTGCGGCTCTCTGGGTGCCACACTCAGACAGCCACGCGAGAGCCTTTCAGCCACTTAACAAGCTTCTCTGACCACAGTCTCCATGAGTATAAAAGAGAAATAAGACCAACCTCATTGACAGTATAATGGTCATGAAAACAATTTATAAACCACCAAGTACTATAAAAAATGCTACTTGAATTACAAAGGCAAGACAGAGGAATGAACTATTCTGAAATATGTATTGCTAGAGGGACTACGGAGTGGTTTCATTGAAACAGATAGTGTTGAAAATCAGAAATACGTGTATCCTAACTCTGCTGTTGGCTGGCATTGACTCGCTTACATTTGAGAACTGACAAGAGGCCTGAGACTTTACCTTGGAAAACCTTGGGAGGCCAAGAAAGCTGTTTGCCTGACACAAGAATGGGCCTGTGTGTCACCCGGTGTGTGGCCTTTCCCTCAAAATGGTCACATTGAAACTAACGTATGATTCAGCTGTGCTTATTTTTCAATATTACCACATTGGAGAGCTGCATGACTGGCAAGGTTACAGAGGACGACAGGATTTACAAGCAAAGATTAGACTGTGATGGCAGCTGGGTTGGCTCTGGAAAGTTCATGTGAAGAATAATGGAACTAGATGAACAACATGGAAGCAAATATGGAGGCGAAAATGAGGCAAGGGTAAAGGAGGACACATGACATATTAACTCCCCACCTTTCCACCCAGGACAGCTCCAGTCCAAACCAAAGTAGGACCAACAGAAGGTGTGACACCCTGTTCCTGAAATGATTCACCCCTCTTCCACAAGTCTGCAGATATTAGAGATCCAAACACTGCCCCTTCTCTCCCTTTCCTTTTCAAAAAATATATAACTTCTCCCCACGTGCCTGGAGTGAGGAAGTCCTTTAGAACATGAGCTCCCTCTTTCCCCTCTTTGGCTAAAGAAAAAAATTTTATTTTGTTGGTTTCTTCTTGTGGTCTTCCATCTTCATTAGCTGAATAGAAAAAAGAACTAAGATAATACTGGCAAGAGATTGAGGCCTAGAATTGTTTTGAGAAGCCCCAGGGTACCAAATAAAACCAATGGATAGAAACCCCAGAGAGATCTGTTGGACTGTTTAGTTTTAGAAAAGAAGGTTAACAAAAAGGAAATGGAGAGAGTCAGAGAGGTTGAATTCTGTGCCCCTGAAAGATTTTAAGTTAATTTGGATCCCCCAGTCCCAGAGGGGAGACCTCTGAGAGCTGAGGGGTTTTTGGCACGAACTTGGTAGGTCTTCTTTGGCCTAGTTCCTGAAGGGATAGGAATGAGAAAATATGGTTAAGATTATTGTGTATTGGAGCCGGGGGGAGAAGCCTCATAAGGTCTTAATTATTCCTGGGCGGGGGCAGTGGGAGAAATGTGTTCCTTATTCAATTTGGCTTAGAAAAGAGAACAATTTTCCAGCTTAACATCATTACTTGACTTAGGAAATCACAACCTGAAAATCAGAGTCAAGTTAACAACCACAGATAGAATATTCTGGATAGCATACAGTTAGGAATTGTGTTTGCCTTGCACTTTCAAAGAATTGTAAAAAGATAGACTTGTTACCTGAACACAAATATCTACTGTTCTTGTCTCTGCCACAAAACAAAAACAGAATTAGTAGTCACTGTCTCTACTTACAATCCATATGGTCATAAGTTCTCATTCACCTAAGTTTTTTTGGAGAGTTTTAGAGATGTTCTTCATCTGTGATGAGTTTTGATGTTGATGATTTCTTGAATTATTTTCTGTGGGGAAAAAATAAGCACCATCACCAAGTTTTGCCAAATGCAGTCAATTTCCAGACTTTATTTCAACTTTAGAAAGTCATTAACTATGAGAGAAGCAACAGCCCATCACAAAGAGCAAACACAATAAGCAAATGGCCCCATGTGTCCATGATACAGACTCGATCTTATCAGTCACATCCTGGGCCTGGCAAAATGTCTTACATGAGCCCAGAATCCAAAAATTTTGGCTTTGTGTTCAAGGAGAGCTGAAGTCACAAAGCTTCATAATGCCTTTCTATTTTTCTTTTCTTTTAAGGAATGGTATGGGCAGGAATGAAGACAAGTAGGCAGGCATGTAGGAAGAGGAGGACGAAGCACTTTATTTTATTTAGTTGTTCATCTTGGTTGTTCCCCTTGATCCTGGGTCTTGAACCCGAGTCCATGGGATGCATGTGGACTAAAATCTAGGTCACCAGGGTGCACCAACTTCTCTTTTTTAATACTCTAGAAAGACTAGTACTGAAATGAGTCTTTGATTATATGCCATCAACATTTTATTGCTATGCTGTGAAGTGAGAAATAGATTCTCTTCTGTGGAAGTGAGACCGTTAATAGCTTGATCAGTCTGCAGGCCTGGGCACAACTTTTACAAGACACTTCTCTTCTCAAAAATATTTTTTCAAAGGAAAGGTGAAGGCAGGAATGAAGACAAGCAGGGGCAGGCCAGCAGGAAGAGAGAGGTGGAAGAGCTCTTTATTTTTTCAAATTTTATTTAGTTGTTCATCTTGGTTACACCTCCAACCCTGCCCCAGGTCTTGAATCTGGGACTTTAGAATGTTTGTGGAATGCGCTGCACCTCTACTCCACCAAGATGCACCAAAAAAAGATTCTTTCTTCACCCCTCTTCCTATCCAGCCCATGTTTAATGGTCATAGCTACGACCATCTAAGGAAGAGGTGCAGGCAGTGTGGGCTGGGATTTCCCAGTCCCTATAGAGTAGCCTAGGAGTAGTTTTTGGCCTCTAAAGAGGAATCTGGTCAGTTCCTTTCCTGGAGGGGTAAGAAGAGGTCTCCTCTCCCCTCTCCATACTCAACCTTATCAAACAGACCTTATTTTGTTCTCCCAAAGCTCCAGTCAAATGCAACCTGAAGCATCTATAAAATACCTTCCATTTTAGCACATTAATATATAATTATTATTCGATAGATTGACTCTCCCATTAGCTGTGAGTTCTTGGATGACAAGATGCCTTGTTTAGTTCTCTAGTGTCTGGCCCATTGCCTATCATGGGTAGGAGATCAATAGTCAAGCCTTCAGTGAAAGGAGGAATCTTGAAGAATCTTGACTACAACCTCATGAGAGACTCTGAGATAGAACCACACAGCCAAGCCTTTTTATTGGCCAAGATTGCAATCATTTGAAGGCTGACCAGCTCTAGAGGGTCAGCTTCCAAGGTGGCGCATTCACACAACTATTGGCAGGTCTTACCTCCTCACTAACTGTAGGTAGGAGGGAGGGTTCAGTTCCTCATCTCAAGAGCCTCTCCTAGGATTGTTTTAGTATGCTCATATCATGGCAGCTGACTTTTCCCAGAGCAAGCAATCCAAGAGAAAGTCAGGCAGAAACTCCAGTGTCTTTTATAACCAAATCTCTGAAATAGCATACCATCACTTCTGCCATGTTTTGTTCACTACAATCATGTTACTAAGTACAGACCACACTCAAGGGGTGAGACATTAAGCTCCACCTTTCAAAAGAAGGAGTATCAAAGAATGTATCAATATATTTTAAGACAATAGGAGAAATGGAATTCCAGCATGACCTAGTGAAATAGCAGTTGTTTGCTGTCTCCAAAGGAACACAGTCCAAATACATTCCAAGGACCCAGGTTCATATCCTGGGTCTGGGGGGAACAACCAATATGATCAACTTCCTCCTCTCTCTTCCTGCCTGCCTGCCTACTCACCTTCATTCCTGCCTGTACCTTTCCTTAATTAAGAAAAGAAAAGAAACGGAGTTCCAAGGAAGATATGTCTAGTAGATCTAACTGTTCCAAATGGTCATTTAAAGGTGCTAGTTCACTATTAATTTTTCTCCCTGGTTGATCTGTGTCCATTGTTGCAAGTGGGGTGCTGAGTCTTCTACTATTATTGTGTTGCTGTCGATGTCTCTTGTCAGTTCTAAAAATACTTGCTTATGTATTTTGATGCTCCTTCATTTGGTGCATATGTTAATAAATGTTATGTCTTCTTGTTGGAGTGACCCCTTAATCATTATATAATGTCCATTTGTGTCTTTCGTTATGTTTGTTAGTTGTAAATCTGTTTTATCCCATATAAGCATGGCTGCTTCTGCTTTTTTTTTTTTTTTTTTTTTTTTTTTTTTTTTTTTTTTTTTTTTTTTTTTTTTTTTTTTTTTTTTTTTTTTTTTTTTTTTTTTTTTTTTTTTTTTTT
>RJWH01003769.1:0-113212 GCA_004363575.1 Solenodon paradoxus | reverse complement strand
CAGGTTGGGTTATGCTTTTTAATCCATTTGGCCACTGTGTCATTTGGTGAGTTCAATCCATTAACATTCGGGGTGATTATTGATATGAAACTGTTTATTGACATTTTGTAATTTGTCTTCTAGGTGTCATGCCTTTGTTCTTTTCTTTCTCTTTTTAGGTGGATTGGGTGTAATTATGCTTTACTTGGTCTCCCTTTTTGTTTTCTTTGCTTTTTCCCTGGAGATGTGTTTTCAAGTTACCCTGAGGTTAGAATGAAGAATTATATATTTATTTCCTATTTTTATTTGAAAGCAGATTAGTCTTGCACTCATTCTGGCCATCCAAATTTTAATTCTCCTCTCCTTCCCACCTTTCATATTTGCAGTCTTACTGTTTTTAAGTGGGGTTTCTTTATACTTTATATAGCATCCTTTAGTATTTTCTGTAGGACTGGTGATGAATTCCTTTAACTTCTGCTTATCTAAAAACTTTTTTATCATTCCTTCAGATCTAAATGAGAATCTTACAGGGTATAGTATCCTAGGTTGAAAATCCTTTTCTTTCATCACTTTGAATGTATCAGGCCATTTCCTCTGGCCTGTAGAGTTTCAGTTGAGAAATCCACTGAGTCTTATGGGGACTCCTTTGTTTGTGACTCGTTTTTCTCTAGCTGTTTTTAAGATTCTTTCCTCATCTTGTATTTTTGTGATTTTGATGACAATGTGTCTAGGTGTAGGTCTGTTTGCAATTCTTTTGCTTGGAACTCTTTGAGCTTCCTGGGTCTAGAGACTTGCTTCATTCCTCAGCTATTATTTCTTCAAATATATTTTTCTTCCCCCTTTTCAATCTTCTGCTTCTGGGACCCCTGTAATTAATGTTGTTTTGATGTTATCCCATAAGTCTCGTATGCTGTCATCACTTTTTCTCATTCTTTTTTCTCTTTGTTGGTTTGCTTGAGTGCATTCCTCTGCCCTATATTCTAGCTCAGTGATTGTATTGGTGGCTTCATCCATTCTATTCAAGTCCCTCTATTGAGTTCTTTAGTTCAGCTATCTTTTTCTTCATTTCTTTGATATCTTGCTTCATTTCTTCTCTTTTTTGTTGTTCTCTTTTCTTCTTTTACTGTTTTCTTGATTTCTATGAGTATGTTTATCACTGTTGCCTTAAATTCATCCTTAGGTAGTTTGCACATGTCTGTTGTATTCGTATTTTCCCCTGGGGCTTTAATTGGATTAATCATTTCATGTATATTTCTCTGTCTTTGCACTGCTTGGCATTATGTTTAGATTTCTGTAGGATAGGTTTCCCTGCAGTTATAGACTTGTGTAGGGTATCAACTTGCACCAAATAAGCCTGGATTTTGGTTTGAATAATGGAAATTCTTAAGTTCTGCGCTGTCACCACTGGTTGGATTTGTGGACATTTTAGGTGGACCCTGTGTTGGGACCCGAGAGTTCAGTCTATGGGTTTGGAGTTCGAGAGGGGGATGCAGAACCTTCCCCCAACATCACATCTCTAAATGGTGAAGACCTTCCTGTCATTGACCCATAATGAACTATCAGACTGCATGTCCAACTCTAGCCACAGGGTGGTACTAGTGTGCAGTATTGCGGATTCCTCCCTTCTAGAAAACTCTCTTCTCTCATTAAGCGAGGGGCAGGATTTCTGGTGGGTGGGTCCTGTAACTCCAGCAGTCTACCGGGGTACTGGTCCTCCTTCCATGCTGCACCTAGGCCTTCTCTCCTGACTCCATGTCCGAGTCCCACTAGGTGGCCTCTCTGCTATTGAAATGACTCTTTGGGAAGCATAGTTCTTCCCAAAGTTCCATCCCCTCCATTGCCCGTTTTTCTCCCTGAGGCTTGGAATCCCAAATCTGCAATGTAGCTCTGTACCTTGATGTTTTTTGCTTTCCCTTTCTGATGGCATTTGCTGTTGCTTTCTCTGTAGCTTCTGAACCTACTTTTCCTCAGTTTTTGTGTCTGCAAAATAGGCGATTCCTGGTTACTCCGTGGGAAGGAAGTGAAACTTGGCTCCTACCAGGTCAAGTTGAAACATACAAAATTGGACCATTTTTGATCTACAAAAACAAGTAGTTCAAATGATATAATATATATTATATATAATATTATAGTCCCAAGAGACATTTTCCAACTTACATATTTTGTCTAATTTTGAGACCCCGAGAAACTCGACATCACAGATTATTAAGGAGTATAACGATCCATTTGTAATGTGATACTTTGTTTACCAAAAACATAGAATTGGCTTCAAAACTAGTTTATGTTGATCAATATACACATTAGGGCAAATGGGAAGAAAGGAAAATTTGTACTTAGAAAGTAGACAAGCATTGAGTCAAGATCTTACAACAGAAAAAAAAAAATCAATAAAGCTGATTGCCAAAGGACAGTTTTAGAGAAGGTAATGTCACTTTTGGTAACATCTAAAAATTCTAGAAAAATCTATTGATAATGACAAGTTGAGACATGCCACAATGGTCTCAGAGGGGAAGATATATATACTCAGAGAGATTTGATAAACTTTTTTCAGAGGACCCCAGTTCATTGGGGCACTAAGCATTCCTGGTCCCCTCCAGCATCATAACAAGGATGCAGGAAGTGATTGCCGTCAGCTTCTGTATTTGAAAATCATTTGATATAGTGACTACTTGAAAGGGAAAATTTGCCCCTCATTGTTCACCAGTGGTAACATTCCAAACACATCAGCAGCATAGGTGGAACCCACTCTGTAGGAGGCAGAGGGCCTGGAAGTCTCATCTTGAGAACAATGGGCATCTGGTCTAGCTACAAAATCTATGGCAATTACTTTCTTTGCGACACACATGAAATTCTTTCTGCCTAAAAGTTCTTCCAGACGTCCTAATCACAGACACAAATTGTGTTTGTGTAACCTCTGACAGGCAGCGTAAGACTAGCTGCTTGACCTAAGGCAAGTTTCTTAACCTCAGTATCCACATGTTTAAAATGAGGCATAATAATGATAATAACACATACAAAGAACTGCTATGAGAATTAGATACATAATGTAATTGAAAAACTCCTGTGTCTGAAATAGAGTAAGTGCTCAGTATATGTAATTTTATCATTATGATAGTGATTATTATTGTTACAGACAAATGTACCATTCATTCACAATTTATTAACTTGGTGAATATTATTAAGTGCCTACCATGTATCAGACGCTCTTGAACCCTGGAGAGACACAGTCTAGTGATGGTACCAGTTATGTTATAATTTGTGTTAAGATCATTTCAATGCATGTACTAAAGGATGATGACTAGTAAATTTAAAGAGAGAAATAGTCCTAAACATAATAAGGCAATGATTAGAAAATAATTTTTGCCAATACTATTTGGATATTTGAAAAAAAAAAGATGAAATCACAAGGACAGCTAAAATTGGAGTCCAAGCCAGTGACTAAAGATGACAACTTCAAGCAGGCCCCTGCAACCTAGAAAAATCCCACAAAAATGTCTCTGTATCTGTCTCTTAAAGAACTGGAATTCAGGCTAACTGCTTTTTCTGCAAATCCTGCCAACCCAACAATTTTGTTTGAAGCTTGTGCTCCCATCCTTCAAGGTGGAAATCTTTGTCCTCAGCAGTATTCAAAGTTCTCTCAGTACATGGGTCTGAATTTAAATAAAGAAGAAATATGTGCAAATATGACCAAGTCCTTGGAGCACTAGCTCAGGCTTTGGTAGCAAGAACTTTCAGAATGAACCATAGGGTAGCTCCTATAACTGATAAGGTTGCTGGAATTCCTAGAGCAGAAATTCACAAGAGATTCCTGAAGACAGCCTGTGTAAAGATCAAGATTTGAAAACTGGGCACGCTATGATATATTTGTTCTGCTAGTCCAGACAAATTCTCAACCCTCTGTGGTGAGTCTGAGATTTGAGGACCAGGTACTACAGATCAACGGGAGAAACTGTGCAGGCTAGCATTCTGAAACAGCCCGTGAGGTGCTCAAACAGACTTTCGGAGAGATTACTATGACGATCTGTGATGGGCCCTCTGAGTGGACAATTACCATGCTTAAGAATAGTACTGGACATACTGACTTTATTTCAAAAATGGAAAAGTAACATCCATAGTGAAAGATAGTTCTGTGGCCAAAAATAGTCTTCTCACAGCACATAACATCTATGAAATCAATGGGCAGTGTCATTGGCTTGAAGGGCTCTCAAACTGCAGACATATTACCAACATCTGAGACTATAACTGCTATTACTATCATGCCTGATTTTATCTTTGAACGTATTATAAAAGGGATGGCACCAAGCATTAGTAAAACTCTCACATTTAAAAGTCACGGCATGATTTCTGTGCCCTTTGCAACAACCTGAATGGAACACTGGAGGGGATTATGTTAAGAAAACTAAGTCAGAAAGAAGAGAAATACAGGATGACTTTACTCATGTGTAGAATATAAAGAAAAAAACAAACAGAAAAACACCAACAAAATTCACAGCATGTAAAACTGTCTACCAAGGACCCAGGTTTGTAACCCAGGGCTGGGGGATAGAGGCGGGGGTGGGGGGTTGGGAGTGAAGGATTTGAGGGAACAACCAAGATGAACAACTACATTTAAAAAGTGCTTCTTCCTATTGCACCTTTCCTTTAAAAAAAAATGTCACAACACAGTGACTGAATTCCACCTTAGTTCTTTGGCAACCTGTTTATTATGTATATGAAGCTTTTTCTGGAGCCTGAAAGCTTAAGCTGTAAGAGGACTTTTCTCTTATATTCTGGCTGGGACTCTTGGATTGTTTGATCTATCTCTTGTTCTGACTTCAAGACAGTTGGAGCCTTAGCCCAGTTTTACAGATGTGAAATTTTGACACGATTTACTGACTTACATAGAATACTTTCACTACTGGAAATCTGATGCTTTTACACACCATTGTGAATCAGATGACTGACAGAGGCTTAGCTTTATGTTAGAAATGGTCACTTTTATCCTAAATATTAAGTAGTGCTGCTCACATTACTTTAGTTCTATGGTACATTTACACTTTTACTTTGTGTTACCATAGTACATTTACAGCGATTGCTTTGGATAGTTTTGGGGTTGTTTGTTTTTTAAGTTCTGTTCGTGTGCATAAAACACCAATTAAGTACCACAGGTTTTATTCCATGTAAGCATTATGCAGTGCATGTAGGTTGCAAGGGATCACATCAATTATCATTAAATGTTAATTACCTTCACTTCATATGCATAAACTGTCATCTTAACTATGTCAAGCGCTTAGACTAAAAGCTAAAAATACAATTATTGCTGCCTTTTTTTTTTTAAAGGAAAGGTACAGGCAAGAATCAAGGCAAACAGGCGGGCAGGAAGAAAGGAGGAAGAAGCATTTCATTTTATTTAGTTGTTCATCTTGGTCGTTTCACACCCCCACCCCCAGCCCCGGAACCTGGGACCTTGGGATGTACATGGGCTGTGCCCAACCCCTACTCCACCAGAGCATACCTCTAACTCTCTAAAACCTTTCTAAAACCCCACATGCAGTCCTCTATTAAAATGGGGTGCACACTAGTCCAAAACAAACAATAGCACAGTGGCTTTTTTGCATTTGAGATGTTCTAGTTCTTGTGGAATGGAAACTTCTTTCTTCTAAAAGTTACCAGTTATTGTTTGCTGAGAAATAAATCACTACATACTTAATGCAAAATTTCTTGTACTAAATAAAACAAACTTTTGACTCCCTTTTTTCACTTGTAGATTAAGTGGGATAATACCTCATTTTCACATTTTGCTCTTACTATGATTTAACCTCTCTCCTTTGGGTCTTTGAATGTTTTCCTGAGGATTTGTTCCATTTTCCTGACTCCTCTGCAAACAAAATACCAATGATATTTTATCCTATTTTTTTCTTCTTTTAGGTTTATATCTATTCTAATTAAATATGTATAAATAAAGTTTAATTTTAATTTGGAAAAAAAAAGCTGAGTCCGGTGGTGGATGTGATATGATATACACATTGACTGAGGTCTAAATCTATTCTCCTGAAATCTGTATGTATTGCAAATGAATGAAACATAATATAACTCCATCTATCCATCCATCCATCCATCCATCCATTCATCCATCTATCCAGCCATCTCTATCTTTAAATTTCTCAAGGGAAGAAATGCTTCATGGATTTCTATTTCCTCATTTTTGTTCCTTGGCTTCAATCATAATGGGATCTGTGAGATGATTTGATCATCAGTTGAAGGGGATCATGTTACCATATTCCTTGTGGAGAGGGAGAGCCCACCTAGGGCATCACCCCAGGAAGGTGCTCAGCCCCTGGCCAGCCCCCGCCCAGGTGGAGGAAAGGGACTTCACTACTAAGTCTGGGACAAGGAATCCAGCACCTGTGACCAGTTCCTTTGTCTTTTGGGGGCATCTGTCTGCCTGCAGAGCACAAACAGTCTGCTCTCCAACCCCATGTTCTGAATTTTATAGAAATGAACTCTTGCAGTGGGGTTGGGAGAAGTCACCGGTATCCTAAACCTAACCAGTAATTAGTGTCTCTTCCTAATTCAGGCTGAAGCATTCAAATTATTCAGTTAAGTATTTCTTGAGAAGATAGTCTGAATTTCATCTCTTCCATGTTAGCACAGCCCCACATTTGGCTCTGGACTTGGGCAAGAGAAAGAAAGGTATTACTTTACTGATCCCCACCCCCACTCCAATTTCCACCATTTGCATTTACCATTGTTGAAAATTCTGTCCACCCTGCCAAGGTAAACTTGTGGTCCAGTTGAATTCCCAGCAACAGTGGTTCCTTTGATGAAACACATTGGGAGAAAAAAAATGGAAAGAAAAGTTTTCATTAGTATACATTTACAAGCACCTTGGGCCCATATTTTGCTTAAAATATTGCAATGCTAATATCAAATTTAACTTGTACTTGGAAATGTATATTTGAAAGGACATATGTCAGTGTAGAGACAGGCACCAGCTGGCTGCTGACCCATGAGGTTAGGGCCCAGGGGGATGCTGGAGAAACAAACTTTGAATTGAAAATCCCATCTGTATGCAAGTTCCCAATATAGTGCTCATTCCTCTGCTATCCAGGATACTTCCATGAACTGCCAGCAATTCCTAATACACAACTCTATCCTTAATGACCTGTGATCAAGTACCTGTCTTGTTTTTTTAATTGAAGACAGTGCATCAACATTATATGGGCTTACAGGATGCATTATTTAAATCAACATCTCTGTATCATACATAAGTTCACCATCAACAATCCAAAAGACTCTTCACTATATAATTAACCCCTTTTACTTAAGTAATTCACCCCTTCCCCTACCCTTCTAATAATCTCTAAATTGATTCTAAGTACCTGTCTTAAATCTCAAGTTGCTACTTTTTAAAAACTAATATGAAGGTGCTTTAGGGGAGCATCTGTCACTTCTATCGTTTCATTGGGTAGGCCTAGGGCAAGACACTTTTGGCCTTGGTCTGACTCATGGATTGGGCTACTAATGATTGCATCGGCTCTCACTAAGGATTGAGGAAAAAAACATCGAAACAGGTAACGCATATGGAAGTGTAAAGTGTGTTCATCAAAGAGTGATTATACTACTCAGGGCTTCTGTTCTTAGTGAAACACAGCTGCTATTCCTATTTATACCCTTTGATCAGACTCCTGAAAACAAGAACCTGCCCGATACATGAACTTCAGGGGTCACCCCAAAACAAAGGAATTGTCACTTAGAGGGTATAGAGAGAATTTGGGGCAATTATTTCCTTTCAGACCTTTGCCCCACAAGTAGCTGCTATAAAGAATGACAAAACAATAGCATAGACACGTAATACAATAATAGTACTATAGAAATATGTGGACTTAAGAGTTTGTAAAAGACATATACTTGCTTTCTTTCATGTCTTTCTTTGGAATTGATTTGCCTGTTGTTGAATCCTTAAATGGTGCATCATATGGAACTTTGGGAAGCACTTGCTGTAGAATATCATCTCAAGTAAAGTAAATAAAGGCATATTAATACCAGAAATTTAGGCTTGACATATTTTTCTATCAGTACTTACAGTAATTTACAAATAGTGAATAAATGACACAGCTCAGTGGCTATATAACATTATAGTCTAAAATACCTTGTCTTAGGGAAAAAAATTCTAACTTCCTGTCTTTTCTGAAAAAAAAATGTGATTGCACTAGATGTATTGGGCAGTAAACATTGCCACTATAGATATGCAACTAAAAATGATGTCTCAAGTCTCATGACAGTGTCATAAATTTCCTTCTTGCTCCTGGCCTTTTTCTTACCACCTTTGAGACCATCTCCAAGACAGAAGAGATCTTTAAAGGGCAGAAAGCTCTTTTTTTGCAAAAGTCTTTCAAACTTTTCAGTTACATTTAAGAACATACGTGAATTTGGTGCCCCTTGGTGGCTCAGGTGTTAAGTCTGTGGCTACAGCAATGTAGTCCATGTAAAGCCCAATGCCAAACAGAGCAAAGACAAAGAGAAATATACATGAAATTATAAATCATTTCTGAATACAACAGATACATGCAAACTACCTAAGGATGAATTTAGGGAAACAGTGATAAACATACTTCTGGAAATGAAGAACACAACTGAGGAAGCAAAACGGAACAATAAAAAGGAGAGAGAAGAAATGAAGCAAAATATCAAAGAAGTAAAGAATACAATAGCTGAACAAAAGAACTTAATATAGGGATTCAAGAGTGGGATGGATGAAGCCTCCAATAAATCAGTTAGCTATAAGATAGGGCAGAGGAATGTACTTAAGCAAATCAGCAAAGAGATAAAATAATGAGAAGAAATGAAGACAGCATTCAAGACCTATGATATAACATTCAAAGGCCAACATTCTCATCATAGAGGTCCCAGAAGGAGAACAGATTGAAAAGGGGGCAGAAACTGTATTTGAAGAAATAATAGCTGAGAACTTCCCTAACCTGAAGAATGAAGTAAGTCTCCAGACTCAGAAAAATAAAAGAATCCCAAGCAGATCTATACCTAGATGCATGGTCATCAAAATCTCAAAAATACAAGCTAAATAAAGAATCCTAAAAGCAACCAGAGAAAAATGAGTCCCATATACTGGAATCCCCATAAGATTGTCAGTGGATATCTCAACTGTTAACTCTATAAGCCAAAAGGAATGACATGATATATTCAAAGTGCTAAAAGAAAAGGATTTTCAAAGATTATCATTCAGAACTGAAGGAATAATAAAAAGCTTTTCTAATAAGCGAAAGTTAAAGACATTTATCACCACAAAATCAGTTGTCCAAAAAAAACTAAAGGATACTATATAAAGTGTAAAGAAATCCCATTTAAAAACAATAAGACAGCAAATATAAAAAGTGGGAAGGAGGAGACGAGAACAAAAATATGGATGGTTAGAATGAGTGTAAGACTAATATATTTTCAAATAAAAATAGGAAATAAACATAGAATTATTAGTGCTAACTTCAGGGTAACCTCAAAAACCATCTCCAAGGAAAAAGAAAAGCAGAAAACAAAAAGGGAAATCAATCAAAACATAACTGCAACCAACCCGCCTAAGAAGAGAAAGAGAAGAACAAAGGCACTGTCTGGAAAGATACACAGAAGACAAATTACAAAGTGACAATGAACAGTACATATCACTAATCACCCTTAACATTTATGAACTGTCCTCACCAGTCAAACCATACAGAGTGGCCTAATGGATTAGCATAGCCCAACTTTCTACTGCAGTCAGGAAACTCACTTTATTTCAAAAGATAAATGCTTAAAGTCAACGGTTAGAAAACAATCCTACAGTCAAATGGCAATCACAAAAAGCAGGAACAGCCATACTTACAGTAGATAAAACCGACTTCCAACTAAAAAGAATAACAAAAGACAAAGATAGACATTACAAAATGCTTAAGGGGTCAATCCAGCAGGAAGACATAATGCTTATTAACATATATGCACCAATTTAAAGCATCAAAATATATTAAGCAAGTGTTATTAGAACTGACAAGACATATAAAGCAACATGATAATAGTAGGAGAATTCCACACCTCACTTAAAACAAACAGGCAGAAAAATGACAGGGAATGTCTGTACACTTTGACCATTTGGAACAGTTAGGTCTAACAGATACATACTGAACACTTACAAAGAGTGAAATTATACAAAGTACTTCTCTTATCACATTGGGTTAAAACTAGAAATCCACCACAAAAAGAAAGCTGGAAGACCCCATTTTAATTGGGGTATTCCAAACAATATACTTATTATTGACTTGGGAAAAAGAGGAAATCAAAGAATAACTTAAACATACATAGAGATCAATGATAATGAAGACACAGGCTACAAGAAATCTGTGGGATGCAGCAAAAGCAATAAGACAGAACTTTACTGCAACCCAGGCCTACCTCCACAAATAAGAAACATTGCAAATAAATAATCTAACCATACATTTAAAACAACAAAAGAAAGTAGAACAAATAAAATCAAAAATCAGTAAAAGAAAATAATCAAAATTTGAGTAGGAATAAATGAAGTAGAAAATAGACTATCCAGAAGATCAATGAAAACGAAAGTTGATTCTGTGAAAAAATAAACAAAATTGACATGTATTGGCTAGACTCACAAAGAAAAAAAGAGAAAATTCTCATAAATAGAATCAGAAATGAAAGGGAAGATGTTACAACAGATACCACACGGATATAAACATCCCAACTACTATGAACAGCTCTATGCCAACAAAATAGACAACTTTGAGGACAGAGACAGACTTCTAGAAAAATACAGTGTACCAAGACTAAACCCAGAAGAACTGGAAAATCTGAAAAGAAAGAAAACAAGCAAAAATTGAAGAGGTAATCAAAAGCCTCCCTAAAAAGAAAAGTCCAGGACCAGATGTCTTTTCTAAGGAGTTTTACAAAAACAGTCAGAGAAAAATTAATACCTATTCTCAAACTCTTCCAAAATATTGAAAAGCAGGTAATAGGGAACACTCACAAATACTATGAGGCTAACAACAAATACCAAAAGTTGATAGAGATGTCACCAAGAAAGAAAATAACAAACTAATATTTCTAATGAACATAAGTTCAAATATCCTCAACAAAGTATTAACAAACTGAATCCAACAATATATCAAAAAGATTATCCATTGTGACCAAGTAGGATTTATCCCAGGGATGTAAGGATTGTTCAACAGATGTAATCTATTAATGTAATGTACCATATCAGCAAGAGCAAGAAAAAAACCACATGATCACATCAATAAATGCAGAGAAAACTTTTGACAAGATCCAACACTCATATGTAATTTTAAAATACCTGCATAAAACGGTGATAGAAGGTATATAACTCAACATAAAGTCATATACAACAAACCCACAGCCAACATCATAGTCAATGGTGAAAAACTGAAAAGATTTCCTCTAAGGTCAGAAACAAGGCAAGGCTGGTCCAATCTCACCACTGCTATTTAATATCATACTGAAGATCTTAGCCAGAGCAATTAGGCAAGAAAAAGAAATAAAAGGAATCCAAATCGGAAAGGAGGATGTAGGACTCTCATTATTTGCGGTGACATGATTATAAATATTGAAAATCCTAAAAATGGTCAAAAACTACTAGAACTATTCAATGAATACAGTAAAGTGGCAGGCTATAAAATCAATGCACAAAAAAATCTGTTGCATTCTTATACATAAACAACATGCTAGAAGAAAATAGAATCAAGAAAATCACACAGTTTAAAATAGAAATAAAAATAATGAAATATCTTGGAATATACTTAACAAAAGGGATGAAAATCTGTACAGTGAAAACTACAAGTCCTTCTTTAAAGAAATAGAGGAGGACACAAACAGATGGAGAGACATCCCCTGCTCATGGTTGGGATGAATCCACATCATTAAAATGGTCATCTCACCTACAGCAATATACAGATTTAATGCAATCCCCATTAAAATCCCACAGGCTTATTTCCAGGAAATAAAACAAAATACCTAAAATTTATATGGAACAGCAAAAGACCGAATAGCCAAAGCAAGTATTAGAATATAGAATGAATCTGGAGGAATTACACTCCCAGACATTGAGCTATGCTATAAAGCGATAGTGATCAAAACAGTATGGTACTGGAATAATAACAGAGGCACAGACCAGTGGAATAGAACTGCATCATCAAAAACTAAACTAACCTACTCACATACAGTCAGTTAATCTATGACAAAGGAGTCAAAAGCATACAATGGAGAAAGGAAAGTCCCTTCAATAAATGGTGTTGGGCTAACTAAACAGCCACATGCAAAAGAATGAAGCTGGATCACTCTCTTAACGCCATTCACAATAATTAACTCAAATGGGCTAGATACTTGGACATAATACAGGGGACCATTAAACTCTCGGAAGACAGTATAGGAAAGATATTCCATGATATCAGCCTTAGAGAGGCCTTGGGGACTCAATTCCAGCATCAAGAGAAACAAAAAGAAAAATACCAACTGGGACTCTTGAGGGCTGGCATCAAACTAAGAAGCTTCTTCCAATGAAAGAAAACATCACCAAAACAAAAAGACAACCTACTAAAAGGGAGAAGAATTTTGTATTTCATATTTCTGACAAGGGTTTAATATCTAAAATCATCGAAGAACTCATAAAACTCAATAACAGATAAAACAGGCAATCCAATCAAAAAATGGGAAAAATTGTAGAGACAATTTTTTGAAGAGGATATACAGATGGCCAACAGGCACATGAAAAGGTGTTCCTGCTCACTGGGAAATCAAAGCAACAATGAGGTATCACCTTATACCTGAGACTAGCTACTATCCAAAAGTCTGGAAACAGCAAATGTTGGCAAGGATGTAGAGAAAAGGGAATACTTTTACACTGTTAGTAAGAGTGCAAACTGGTGCAACTCCTATGGAAAACAAACAAGTTGAATATGGAAATTCCATATGATCCCACCATTCAACTTCTGGGTGTTTATCCAAAAGATATAAAAACACCCATTCACAGAGATTTTTGCACCCCCTATCTTTATTGCAGCCCTATTCACATTAGCTAAGAATCAACATGGATGGATCTAGAGTGGATTGTGCTTAGTGAAATAAGTCAAAAGAAGAATAATAGATACCCGATGACTTCACTCATAGGTGGAATGTGAATAGACAAAAAAAAAAAAAAAAAAAAAAGGAACATATCAAACAAAACCAACCCCTGGATACTTGCAATAGAAATGAGCTTACCAACAAAGAATGGAACAGAGAGGGGGCAAGGGGTGGTGGAACCTAGTGGACATTGAAGAACACTTGGTGATTTAGTGGCAGGCAGGGTTTGTTGATATATATCTAAAGAATGGGGAAACTGCACATATGGGCAACCTATACATATCAGTTTATTTTAATGTGCAAAAGCAAAGTTACTATAATAAAAAATTATCAATTTCATTTTGTATATTTTCTGAGCTCATGTTCAAGGACTTTAGAACACTGGTGAGTAGTCTACTTGTCTTATGGAATAGATGCTTTGATAAGAACACAAAAAATTACTTGCTCATTCAAAATGATGAGTTCTTGTCTTTGTCTTTTGGTTTTCATAATTTAACTACAATATATTTCAATGTGGAATTCCTGAGTTTACTTGGTCCAGAGTTCTTAGAGTTTCTTTCACTTTCACACTTTGTAAGCAATGAGGTCTATCAAATTATTTTTCTTTCCTATGAATGGGTCATACTCTCCTGCTTCTTTGTATGTTTTGTAGTTTTCTGTTTAGTCAGTCTGATATTATATTTTGGTAAATTTAGAAATTTAAGTCTCCCACGTGTTGGGGGCTAGAGTCATCCATTTGTGACTTTTCCAAGCTATTTTGTGTGGGGGTGATGAATTTCCAGTTTGTTATCTCTGCAGTCATCAGTGACCTGACAAAGGTTTCTTTAGTGTCTGTCTTTCAAAAGGAGGAAAACAAAAATAAGCTTGTCTCCTTAACCCCCTGGAAAGAGCTGCTTAAAGACTCATGGAAAGCCCATGGAAGTAGAAACAATGTCCAGTCTCAGTGCTAGTGCAGTGATCAACAATCAAAACACACCTCCATTTTCTGGAACACAAGGTCCCTACTACCCATCCTTTAAGCACACTGGAATGTGGGCTTCCAACCATTTGTCTACTTGCTGTGGGGCTGGAGATGGAGAATGGTAAGATGAACATGAAACACTGACATTCACTGGAATTGCCCAGTCTCTTAAAAAATCATCTATCTCCTCTGGAATATGCAAATGTTCAACTAATTTCCGATGTTCCAAAACAGTTGTTTACAGTACTTGCAGCTCAATTATAGCTTTGGTGAAGGGATGTATTCCTGGAGCTTCTTACCCCAGCATCATCCACCTAGTTTAATTTTCCTCAGGTGTTATATAAGCAGCTTGGAAATCAATGACTCCCAACCTAGAATCATCTGGAAGGCTTTAAAACTTACTCATGCAAAAGTCTTGCCCCAAACCTAGGTCTCTCTTTAACAATCAGGTGTCTCTTTAACATATGCCCCAGGGGATTCTATGATCAATCAGGGTTGAGGACTTGGGAAGAAGGCTAGCTCAGCATCAGCACATTATCCTCTGAACTCCTGCTAGAATCTCCCAGCATCTGTTCAGGCAGGTGTGATAAATCTGAGAGGCCTAGCACTGAACTTCCATGAAGTGCCCCTTCCAGTAAGGTGGTCCTGGTGGTAAATGGATCCCTCTTTGAGATGCAGACTCCTTTCCAAGTGTTTATCTTCTATGTTTTGCTTAATTTCTTGGGACCATGACACTTAGAGGAACCAGGTCCAGCCTCAAAGCAAAGCATTTTCCCTGCCATCAAAGCAGCAGTAACAGAAGACAACCATGAACAAACAAGGACCCTACACACAGGCTGACATTTTCACATAAGGAGGGTACTTACTAAATATTTTATCCAAATCTTCTTGCTTATTTGAATTTGATGCAAATTCAGTATTTTTCAAGATTTCCTGCTGAGGATAACCTATGGGAAAATAAACCATAGCTGTGGATTGTGTGTGGTTTTAAATACTTTCTTGCACAGTATTTTGAGAGGACTTCATGCATTTGGCCTGCCCTAGGAAAAAGAGCACTGGAGTGAGTCCCAACACAACACCGAACACTGCATGATGCTGGGCAGTAAAGTTCTGTGGGATACGGTTTCCTTACGCCTTCTGCTGGCAAAGGTGCCAGCCCTCAAGAGGCCAGTGCAGAAGGGGAGATGTATTTACTGCAGTGTCCTCCTCCCTCATGTCTCAGAGTTGTTATTGATTATGAACTGCAATCAATGGGGCTGCCTCCAAGTGGGGTTATGGTCAGTGCTCATCTTTCAGAGAGTCAGTATAGATGGACATACGTTTCAGAGTTTTTAAAGAGAAACTTTCCCCTGTCTCAGCAATAATGTCCATAAGAGGGATTGTGGCCATTTTGGAAACATGGAGCTTTCTTGTTTTAGAGGAGAGGGAACAAAGGATTCTGCACTTATCCACTCTGGGTCTATTTTGGGGCGAGGCTCAGAGACCCGAGGCTGTTGCTACTTGACCTGTTTGCTGAGAAGGAGGAATCCTGATGTTGTCACTTGGTGGGTGTTACAAATGAAGGTGCATACAAAACGGACTGTGTTAGGTGTGCCCTTGTGACTCAGGTGGCTGTGACAGCTGGGGCGTGGACCATGTAAAGTCCAAGGACCTAGGTTCTAGACCGAGGATGGATGGGGGGAACAAAATAACTAAATTGAAGTTCTCCTTCCTTCCTCTTTAATTAAAAAGAAAAAGACTGGGTCAACAATGTTCCCTAGGGCGTTATGAGCTGCTTTCAAGACTTCTGCTGATACTCATGTGGCTACATCATGGATGTTAATTTAATTATAATAAAAGATTATATTAACCTGTGGAGATTTTGAGCTGTAAATTTCAGACTTTATGGAGGGTATGTTGCCTGTATCCGGACAAATTTTCTTGACTCAAGGTCAAGGTCAGGGGAGAATGCAACTAGCTGACGAGTTTGAAATAACAGACGAGCTTGTCCCTAAAGAAGGAGTCGTCAGGGCCATCACACCCACCTATCGTGAGTGCCACAGAGCACCATGAAGTGTTTGCAGTATCTGAGCTTTTATCACAAAACTAGTGACAATGCTACTTTCTACCTTGTTTCCTTAGAGATAATCTACACAGCCAGTGAGTAATCTGCGCACAGGGCAGTTTTCAACTCTACAGAAAAAAAATTGGTAGGGAGGCTCACATGATTTCAAGATGACTATTTTGATCCCATAAATGACAGTGCACAGTTCTCTGTTCACTGGACATTTCTGAATCATTAGGAATAAATATACTTGATCACGCAAGCTCTTTGCTAAACATGTGTTCATCAAACTATGTCAGCCAATAGAGAAGCATAATAAAACCTTGTTCAAGGTACACACGGTGATTACCCAGGAAAACATTCACTGTTATAATCATGTGGTTTATCAAATTCATTGGCAGGTTCATAAGTTATAAAATTGTTTTGTTGTTAGCTTTATAATCTTTTTAAGGAAAGGTGCAGGCAGGAATGAAGGTGAGCAGAGGCAGGCAGGAAGAAAGAGAAGGAAGAAAAGTTGATTCATTTTATTTAATTGTTCATCTTGGTTGTTTCCTCCAGGCACAGATCTTGAAACCATGCCCTTGGAACACATGTGGACTACATCTGGTGACCTTATCCACTAGGCCACCAGGGCACACCTAGCTTTATAATTTCAAAGCGGCACATAGGCCTAGCCATGGCATCTATTATCCTAATATTTACTCAATTTCAGTTTTGTTCCTAATGCAAACAGTGTTTACCTTAGTGAGTTTCTCTGTCACTCATGTGATTGAGGCTGTTTACCTATTGACCAAAACTATGCCTCAGTTTTGGCATGTAAGCATCACTGCTAAGGGAGAAATTGGCTCTTCTCAGCGCAAATATTTTCCAGAGACTGGGGTGGGGGAGGTGATGGGGAGGGATGAGGGGAGTCACTCTCTCCCAAGCTAATGCTCAGGGCTGCTCATGCACAATGAACTATGAAGTACTGTTGAATAGAAAGTAAGTATACTGCTCAAGGCAAGAGTTACCAACAGTGAACAGCACTTGCAAATCTGGTTCCTGTCCTCTGAATAGCCTCCAGAATGAGTGTACCTGCCTGACACATGAATTTCAGAGATCACTTCCAAAATACAGGGATATTTATACTTTCAGCCACAGACTTCCACAGCTGATAGAACGTTACAGAGTATTTCCTCTGCATTGCAATTTGTGTGGCCCATCTGTACCCAGTTTAAAGGTGCTAAAATGATTATTACAAGTAATAATATAGGCCTCTGTAAACACGCGCACTTGTCACTTTAAAGACATATATACTTGCTTTCTTTCACATCTCTCTTTGTAACTGATTTGTCCCTTGTTTTCTTTGTTTCATCAAAGGAAACTGTGGGAAACACTTGCAGTAGAATGTCATCTTGAGTGAAGAAAAAGAAAAGGCATGTCAATACAAGCAATCCAGAGTAATATATTCTGCTCTACAAGCATTCAAGCCACCTAGAATACACACAGAATGGATACATAATGCTAAACTCTCAACTGCCTTGTCTTGGGAAGAGGAACTAAGTCTATCAAAATCATTTCTGAAAAGCTGTGATTGCACAGGTATCCGGAGCAGTCACCTGCTCACGACAGATATACAGCTAGAAATTTTGCCCAAATCTTATATTTAGTGTCATAATTTTCCTTCTTGCCCCTGTTGTCATTCTGCCACCTCAGAGACTGTCCCCAAGCTTTCTTGCTGTATGAACAAACTTCTTTCCTATTTCTATGAGCGACACATCATTTCCTTCCTAGACCCCATTCCCTCTTGTAGGTAATTACCTCACACAGTGAGAGACCTGCTATTTCGGCAGGCAGACCTAGACCCACATCTTGCTTTTTACTGTTTGCCAAACATGATCTTGCACAAATAATCCTACCTCTTTGATCTTCAATTCCCTCACTGGCAGGATAGAGACATGACTCTTTAACTCATAGAACATATTGTTAAAGCTAAATAAAACAATGTATGTAAGAGAGCATATCACATAAAAGGAGCCAATTATATGGTGAAGGTTGTTGATGATAAACTTCTTTACTTACAGATGTTAATTTACAACGATGCACACACCTTAAGCCTATAGAACAGCATGATGCAAAGCAAAGTTCCAATAAATATCTTAATGTATGTAAAGGCACTTAATACAATGTCAGTATGCAGATCATGTCAGAGCCTAAATATCTGGAAACTGCTAATCATCATGTTAATATCAATAACCCCCAATTCAACAACAACAAAAAAATTGCTTGTTTTCTTAGAACCTTGCACAAGTTGAATAATATTTGGGTAAGAAAGAAAAAAAGGCACAAAACACAAAGGAAACAAAGATGTTAATATGACAGGAAAAACAGATCTGCCACAGATTTGGTGCCATTCCATCACCCACCATACTTGCCTCCTTTCCTACCTAATCGTGCCTGAAGCCCAGCCCTGGGAGAAACATTTCCTTTCCACATGCTCTGGCACTCAGGAGAGCACCATGAAACCTGCAAAGATCCTTCAAAGATTCCTCCGACCCTGGAAGAATCTTGGAAGAAATCTGAAAGGGGCCGTACTTCTCCACCCCGTCTACCTCTTGCCTAGAAAGTGGATACAATGTCCAGAGCTGCAGAAGCTATCTTTTTCTTTTTTTTAAGGAAAGGCGCAAACTCTGACACTTAGAGAAACTAGTTCCAGCCTCAAAGCAAAGCACTTTCCCTCCCATCAAAGGAGACAACCAGGGACAAGGAAGGGACTCAATAAACATAGGCTGACAGTTTCATAGGAGGAGGGTACTTACCAAATATTTTAGCCAAACTTTCCTCCAGATTATTTGAACTTAATGAAAATTCAGTATTTGAACCTGTGGAGAAAGTAAAACTTAGCTATAAGTAAATGTTTCATTGGACCTCCAAGTGTGTTTAAATCAATATTCTGTCAGGGTATTCTGAGAAAACTTCAGGCAATTACCCTCCCTAGGAGAAATAGCACTGGACTTGGGTTTCAGTGCACCATCTGAGTGCCTTGTGATCTTGGGCAGTCAAGTTCATTGGGATTTGACTTTCTTATCTTAGGCTGGTGGTAAAGATGCCAAAGGGGGCCATGGTGGAGAGGGAGATAAAATTTGCTGCTAGGATCTGTAGGCCCAAGCAGTGTTCTTCTTTATCATGTCTCAGCATTGTTATCGATTATGAGCTGTAATCGATGGTGCTACTTCCAAGCAGGTTATGGTCAGTGCTCAGCTTTCAGGGAACAAAGACAGATGGACATGTATTTCAGGATTTTTAAAGAGAAACTTTCCCCTCTCTCAGAAATGATGCCTACAAGGTGGGACTGTGGCCATTGATGCTTTCTTGTCTTGAAGGAGCGGGAACCATAGGACTGCAGACTCTGCACTCATCCACTTTGGGTCTATTTTGGCGAAGGGCTCAGAGGCCCGAGGTTGTCCCTATTTGACCTGTTTACTCAGAACCAGGAATCCTGATGTTGTCACTGGTGAGTGAACAAATGAAGGTGCAAACAGAAGTGGACTGGGTCAACAATGTACCCTAGGGTATGACAGGCTGATTTCAAGACTTCTGGTGACACTCGTGTGGCTACATCAAGGATATGAATTAATTCTGCTAAAAGACTGTCATAGCCAGTGGAGATTTTAAGCTATGTTTTCAAACTTTTCTTTATGGAGGTTGTGACAGCTCAGTGTTTGGACACATTATCATTCTTTTCTTTCTAATTAATAATGTTTTTATTATTAATAATGTTTTCTTGTGGTAACACTGGTTTTTCTAAGTTTCAGGTTATAGCATTGTAATTCAATACCTTTATACTCTACATCATGCTCACCATCAAAAATCTAGTTTCCATCTGTTACCATACCATTGACTCCCTTTACCCAATTCACCCAGCCCCCAAGCCCCTTTCCCCTTTGGTAGCCTCCAGTCAGTTTTCAGTATCTTAGAGTTGACTTTGGTTCAGTTTGCTTTGTTCATTTGCTTGTTTCTTTATCTTCTATATCTGACCATTGCAGTATTACTGACAAAGGCTAATGTATGGAAACAATCTATAGGTCCTTTGATGGATGAATGAATAAAGATGGAGAGTGTGTGTGTGTGTGTGTGTGTGTGTGTGTGTGTGTGTGTATGAATACGACTTACCATAAAAAGATGAAATCCTGCCATTTGTGACAACATGGATGGACCTTAGGGGAATTATGCTAATGAAGTCAGTCAGAAGAAAGACAACTATCCAATACATTTTCTTGATTAAGAGCAAACTCAGCCCTTTTTTCAGACCCCACAAGTGCATGTAAATTACCAAGGACTAATGAAGGGTTCAGAGCCACAGAACCCACTGCTCATGAGTCACATAGAACACTCATGAAATTTCTGTGAGCACCTAAACTTCTGGACGAGCCCTGGTGGCTTAGTAGTTGGAAAGCATGTGTCAATTGTGCGCGGATATTGCCTCCAGGATGAATTTTTGGTAAATAGGAAACAAAATTTTCTTTTGCTGACATATTAGTGACTTATGAAGAATCAACACAAAATAGGTGTGCCCTGCAGCTCAGGTAGCTTGAGACCTGGAGCCTGGATCATATGAAACCCAGGGGGCCAGGTTTGCAACCTGGAGTCAGGAAATGGGGAGTGGTGGTAGAAACAAACATTTAACAACTGAATTTTTTAAAATGCTTCTTCTTCTTTATTCCTTCCTCTCTTTAAAAAAACAATACAAAATGAAAGATAGATAACATGAAAACTAGACTTTGGTGGCAGTCAAATTTAGCATATAGAGATGTCAAACTATAATGCCTATATAATGTTTTAAATCAATATTACTTCAATAAAATTTGAATTTAAAATTGCTTAAAATAATTAAAAATAAGTAAAACACTCCAATCGTTATATTTCGTATGTGATTAACAGCATTATTCAGATAGCCAAAAAGTAAAAACAACCCAAAAGCCCATCAACTAATAGATGAATTAACAAAATGTTGTGTATGGATACAACAGAATATTATTCGGCTATATAAAGGAATAAAATACAGTCACATGTCACATAACAGTTGTCAACAATGGTGGCTCCTATGCAAAGCTTAGGTGTGTAGCAGGCTATAAAATCTAGGTTTGTGTGACTACACTGTGGCAGTCACATTGGAATAACGACAAAATCACCAAATGACACATTTCTCAGAATGTCTCCCTGTTGTTAAGCAACACAAGATTGTTTTGATGTCTGCTATGACATGGATGAACTTTCAAAAGAATTATAATATCAGTAAAACTAGTATTTAAAATACAGTGCATGTATATGGGGAGAGAAATGAGAGAAGACTGGCATGACTAGCACATGGAGGCTCATTAATCTTTCTATTTTGGTTTATGTTTCAAAATTATAATGAAAAGCTCCAATGTGCGTGTGTGCACATTCCCATTGAGTTCTGGATTTCGAGAAAGTTTCAAGGTGGAAAATGTTAAAGTTACTCTTCTCTGAGCAAGAAGCCCCTGACAGTAGCTTCTGGGAGGCAAATAAGGTCAAAATGGGGAGAAACCCTGTGTTCACCACTCCAAACCAGCAGAAAGAGAGCCTTATCTCCTACCTGATCTAGGCTCCTGAAAAGCCTCACACTTCTCTATCTTCCACAACAATATACCTATGACAGTACCTTTAATTAGGTGCAAAGGGTGGAGCTCTGCAGCTTGGCAGTAGACCAGGAGGACAAAGAAGAGGGTCTCTGATCCTCTCTCCTTTGGCCACAGTCTGTATACCATCTGGGGGAGGAGGCATCTCTCCTGAAATCCTTCACACATAAAGCCTTGACCTCTAGGATGCTGCAGAATGGAAGTCTGTGAAGTCATAGCCAGAAGCGGAAGCAGAGGGGTGGGGACAATTCTACAGTGGGGGAGGGTCCATGGACCGGAATAGAGGGGGAGACTTAACTAGGCTGCAGGATACAAGGTCAATATTTTACAACCAATTATATTAAGAGACTGAAAAGACAAGCCACAGACTGGGAGAAAATATTTGCAAAATACATAATAAAGGACTTATAACCAAAATATACAAAGCATCCTTAAAAATCAGCAAGAAAATAAGCAACCCAATTAAAAAACAGGAGAAAATATTTGCAAAATACATAATAAAGGACTTATAACCAAAATATACAAAGCATCCTTAAAAATCAGCAAGAAAATAAGCAACCCAATTAAAAAACAGGCAAAAGATCAACCAGATGCCTCACCAAAGAAGATATACAGGTGTGAAAAGATAATCAATATCATGTCATCAAACATTACAATTTAAAACAATGAGATGCCCCTGCACGCATTATAATAACTAAATGCAAAATAATGACACCACTCCATGCCGACCAGAATGTGGAGCAGCTGGAACTCTCATTTGTGGCTGGTGGGAATGCAAAATGGCACGGACACTTTGGAACAAAGGTTGACAGTTTCTTACAAAGCTTAACACAGACCTACTAACCGAAAATTTCACTCCTAGGTGTTTTCCAAGATGAATTTGAAACATGTGCCCATGCAGAAAACTACATAAATAAAATAAAATAAAAAGATTAAGGAAATAACATTAGAAGAAATCAGGCCACAGCAAGACAAGAGTTCAACTACAGGGTATTCTGTAAAAGACAAAATCATAGATCAGTACTATAAATCTTAGTCAATAAAGTATACCAATATTGGTTCCTTTGTTGTAAGAAATGTACCACATAAATCCAAAATGTTAATAATTGGGGAAACTGTGGTGGGGGGGCAGGGGAAGTATATGGGAACTCTGCACTTTCTGCACACTTTCTGTAAACCAAAAGCTGCTCTAAAAAATAAAATCTATTTTAAAAATCAATTGTATTTCTATCTACTGACATTGAACAATTAGAAATTGAAATTTTAAAAATAATATTATTGATAATTGCATCAAAATAAGAACTATTTAGGGATAAACTTTATGAAAAAGTTTAATAGGCATACACCAAAAACATTTTTAAATAATAAATAATGGATAAATTTAATACACATAACACAGTATGAGACATACAATGAGTATGTATCAGAAGACCCTATGTTATTAGAAGTCAATTCTCAGAGCATCCTGGTGGCGCCGTGGTTGGGTCAATCGCCTCCAAAGAAGCAAGCCATATACCACTGGGTTCCAGTACTGGCTCCTGAGGGAAACGAGTGTGAACAACTAAATAAAAATAAAGATGGTTCCTCCCCTCTCTCCTCCTGCCTGCTTGCCTGCTCACATTCATTCCTGCCTGCACCTTTCCTTTGAAAAAAAAAAAAAAAGTTCAATTCTCGGTGAACACTGGAGGCCTAGCGGCTTGGTTCACTGGCATAGACCACAAGGTCCTCGGTTCAAGACCCAGGACCCGGAGAAACAACCAAGATGAACGACTAAATAAAATGAACATAGTGCTTCTTCCTCCTCTCCGCCTACCTGCCTAATGATCTTCATTCCTGTCTGCACCTTTCCTTTAAAAGAAAAAGAAGACAATTCTCATCAAATTGACCTATAGATTCAATGCAAAATCTCACCATGTTTCCCTGTAGAAATAGAGGAGCCAATCCTAAAACTGTATGGAAATCGAAGGATCTAGAATGTTCAAAACAACTTTAAAAAGAATAAAAGATGGCTTACATTGCCTTATTTTAAGACTTATAAAACTAAACAAGACCATGTGTTACTGACATATGGAACAGAAGAGAGCATTCAGAAATAAATTTACACATATAATGTCAATCGATTATTAACAAAGGCGCTAAGGAGATTCAGCAAACAAAAACATTCTTTTCAACAAATAATATTTGACTAAATTGATAGCAATCGGCAAAAAAATATGAACTTAAACCCTTATCTCACACCATATACAAAAGTTAATTCAAAATGAAGCCTTGACCTGAATACAAAAGCTAGAACTATAAAAGTTGTATAACAAAATATAAGAGAAAGTCTTATTGGTCTTAGGTTTGGACTTCATGAAAATAAAAATGCGTTTTTTTCTTCGAAAAACTGCTACAAAAATTGAAAAGGCAATGTTTGTAAAACATTAGCAACAGTGGACTTACATTTTAGAGATTTTTAAAAACCTCTCACAACTTAATAATTGCAAACAGCTCATTTAAATGAGAATGAGATTTTAAAAGGCATTTCACTACAGTAAACATAGAGCTAACAAATGAGCACATGAAAAGACACTCATCATGATCAATCATTAGAAAAATACACATTAAAACTGTCAGAACGGCTGAAACCTTAAAAGACCAACAGTAGCAAATGTTAGTGAGCATGCAGAACAATTGGACCACCTCTCCGATGCTGCTGGCAAGAAGGTAAAATGGGACAATACTCTGGAAAAGTTTGGTATTTTCTTAGAACATTAAATATGCACTTGATACATGATCCAGCCATTCCGCCCCTGAGCATTTACCCAAGAGAAGGGAAAACACAATGCATGCATCAGTATTCATAGCAGCTTTGTGTACAGTAGACAATAACTGGAAACAACCCAAATGCCAACAATAGGTGGAAACATTAACAAATTACATTATGGTATGTACATTTAATAAAAGAATACTAGGTACTTTTAATTAAAAGGAAGCAAATGCTGTTAACACAACAACATAAAGCAATCTCAAAATATTTACACTAAGTCAGACAATAAAAGAAATGCATACTGTATGAGCCCATTTATATACAATTTAAAATTCTACTACCATTTGTTCTATACATTTAAATATATCAATTCTATATTGTATATAATTAAATACAAAATGACAACTAAGCTATCATGAAGTTTTCTTGTGCTTGTCTAGGGATGAAAGGGTGAACAGATAGAGGAAAGAGGGATTACAAAGATGCATGATGAAACTTTGGGGAAATGGATATTTTCATTAGCTTGATTGGAAAATATGGTTTTACATTTGAAGTATTCACACTTCAAACGTCATCAAATTATACTTTTATATATCGTTTGTATCAAAAAAGCTGTAAGAAAATTAAATACAGCAAAGTGGTCCTATTTTTTTCATCTATGAGAGATAAAGTGAAATAGAAGGATAAGATTCTGATTTGAAGGTGGCAATTAAGCCCAAGTATCTAACTCTTCAATTCACCTCCTTCACCAAGAAAATAATGAAAATGATTTTAAAAGAAAATCCAACCAAAATCAAAAGAACACTCGCCCAGAACTCACCCCATTTTCAGAGTTAGTTTAGTTGATAGTATCTCCTTAAGGCTTATGGTTGATGACTTTTTGTCTTAAATCATTGGTGACGACAACTGGTTATCCTTGGTAGAAATCAGGAAGGGGTATCATCAGGCACAGCACTGCACCAGCTCCTTCTTTGGGCATCTATCAGGGAAATCCCCAGAGATGCTACCCTATAACTAGGTCCACATGGGCTATGAAATTACCTGCATCGATATATTTGTCTTTAATAGTAAAGTGGATGTAACAATCACTGAAACTTGAGAAGGTGGAAGGAACCTAAGTGCTAACTGACATGAGATGAAAAGGAGGCGCTGTCTGGGAGATGCTGAGAGGTTGGCTAAAGGAAGCAACGCGGCAGTGGCAGGTCCTACGGGTTCGCGGGATTCTCTCCCCCGCTATCATTCTCTCACCCACCTCCCTTTCTTTCTCTGTTTATTTCCCCTTCCAAAGCAGGGTTTCTGAACTCTCTTCAAGGCTGTCTCAGGGAATGACTGACCGCCTGCCCTGCATAGCTGGGCTTGCCCTATAGCCTTCAAGTACATGTGCTTTGGGGACACTTTTTCAGCCTCTCCTATGGCCCAGCACTGAAGCCCTGCTGCCCGGTTTCATGGAGTTTCTTCACTAACATGAGCCTGGCACTTCTTTGATAAATCCTCAGGTATTTGTCATGCAGACACCTTTTTACTTCAGGCTTCTGTTTCATTGAAAAAGTAACATGTTACCTTTTGTGAACACACAGTGAGACGTTACTGTCTGTGAATCAGGAAGAGGGCTCTCGCCCGGACATGACTGTACTGGCACTTGAACCTTGGACTTGCCAGCACAGAACTGCAAAGCAGGCCCAGCCGCCAAGACCACAAAAGATAGGTGAAAACATCAGGGTTCGGAACTACACTGCAGGTTCGGGATTCCGACTGTGGAAAGAACCAAGCAATCCGAGACAGTCCCTCTAAAAGCAGCAGGGAGCCCACCCAATGGGATAGGGGCCCGAGCAGAGGGAAAAGCTCTTGGTGCAGGTTAGCAGGAGGACCAGTGTCCCAGTGGTCACTGGGACCACTCGGCGGAAGCCCCTGTGGGGAAATTACGCTGGGCACCACTATAACCGGAAGACAGCTAGGAGAACACCTCACCTCCAATACCCTGCCACCATATTGCACTGCAGCAGCAGGACCCTCCCACCAGAAATCCCACCCCCAGGTTTAAAGGAACTAATCTTCCAGAAGGAAAGAAACTTCAACATTGCCCACAAGCGCCACCCTGTGGGTTGAGGTGGAACTGTAACCTGATTGCTGATTGTGGGCCAAGGGCCCAGTCATGGTTACTGTTCAGACCTGGGACACTGTGGGAAGGCTCTGGATCCCGTAGACAAACTCCAATCCAATAGGCTGACCTCTTCGGCCGCAAAGCAGGATCCACCTAAGAACTTCAACAAATTCAACCAGTGGTTATAGCACAAAACCCAAGAATTCCCAATGTTCAAACAAAGATCCAGGCTTATTAGGTATGTCAATACCCTCCACAATGTCCTCACTGCAGGGAAACTTCTGCCACAAAAACATAAACAGCAAACAGAACAAAGATACATAAAAATGTACATGAAAATATGGATCCAATAAAAAAAATTTAATGGAAAAATCTGAATACAACAGATATATGCAAACTACCTAAGGATGAATTTAGGGAAACAGTGATAAACATACTTCTAGAAATCAAGAAAACAATAGATGAAGAAAAAGAGAACAACAAAAAAGAGAAGAAATGAAGTAAGATATCAAATAAATGAAGAATACGATAGCTGAACTAAAGAGGGACTCAAGAATAGAATGGATGAAGCCTCCAATACAATCTGTGTGCTGGAAGACAGGGCAGTGGAATTCACTCAAGCAAACTGGCAAAGAGAAAAAAATAATGCAAAAGAATGAAGACAGCATTCAAAACCTATGGATATCATCAAACAGAGCAACATTCACATCATAGGAGTCCCAGAAAGAGAGGCTAGAGAAAAGTGGACAGAAACTGTATTTGAAAAAATAATAGCTGAGAATTTCCCTAACCTGAGGAATAAAATAGGCTTTCAGACCCAGGAAGCTCAAAGAGTTCCAAACAAAAGAAACCCAAACAGACCTACACCTAGACACAAATTATCATCAAACTGTCAAAAATATAAGACTCCTAAAAGCAACATACAAAGTAATTCTCATAAGATTCAGAGAAGATTTTTCAACTGAAATGCTACAGGCCAGAAGGGAATGGCATGATATAGTCAAAGACCTGAGAGAAAAGGATTTTCAAAATAGGATACTATACCCTGCAAGATTATCATATAGAACTGAAGGAATAATAAAAAAGATTTTCAGATAAGCAAAAGTTAAAGGAATTTATCACCACAAAACCAACTCTACAAAAACTACTGAAGGATGCCATGTAAAGTATAAAGAACCCCACTTAAAAACAGTAAGACAGCAAAACATAAAAAGTGGGGAGGAAGAGAGGAGAATAAAAATGTGGATGGTTAGAGTGAATGTAATACATTCAAATGAAAATAGGAAATAAATATAAATTAACTTTGCTAACCTTAGGGTAACCTCAAAATTCATCTCCAGGGGAAAAGCAAAGAAGAAAACAAAAAGGGAAGCTAATCAAAACATAAATACGCCCAACCCACCTAAATACAGAAAGAGAAGAAAACAGCACTGTTCGTAAAATACCCAGAAGACAAATCACAAAATGGCTGAACAGTTACAAATCAATAATCACCCTAAACATTAATGGATTGAACTCACCAATCAAGTGACACAGAGTAGCCCAATAGATTAAAAAGCATAAAGCAAACTTCTGTTGCATTTGGAACTCTCACCTTCTTTCAAAAGATGAAAGCTCAGTCAATGGTTGGAGGTTAATCCTACAGCCAAATAATAACCAAAAAAGAGCAGCCGCACTTACACTGGATAAAACAGATTTCCAAATTAAAAAAAAAAAAAACTTAACAAAAGACAGAGATGGACATTATATGATGATTACCTTGTCAATTCAGCAAGAAGACATAAAGCTTATTAACATGTATGCACCATATAGGAGCATCAAAATATATTAATAAGTTTTATTAGAACCGACAAAAGACATCGAGAGAATACAATCATAGCAGGAGACTTCAATAACCCACTTACAACAATGGACACATCAACCAGGCAGAAAATTAACAGGGAAACAGCAGCTTTAAATGACAATTTGGAACAGTTAAGTGTAATAGACATATCCCAATATTTCATACATCAGCTACAGGTTTCACTTTGTTTCTCAAGTGTCCGTGGAACATTCTCAAGGACAAATAAAATGTTGGGACATAAAACATGTCTCAACAAATTTACAAAGATTGAAATCATACCAAGCATATTCTCTGACCACAATCTCTTAAAACTAGAAATCAACCACAAAAATAAAGCTGGAAGACCCCAAATTAATTGGAGACTAAGCAATATACTTTTAAATGACTCCAGTAAAAGAGGAAATCAAAGGGGAATTTAAAAAACAGAATCAAATGAGAATGAAGACATGCTCTACCAGAATCTATGGGATGAAGTGAGAAATACAAAGAGGGAAGTTCATTGCAATCCAGGCCTACCTAAAGAAACATGAAAAATTACAAATAAACAATCTAGCCCTACATTTAAAACATTAAAGAAAAATAAACAAGTAAAGTCAACCATCAATAGTAGAATGGAAATGATAAAAAATTTGGACAGAAAATAAATGAAAGAGAAAACAAAAAGACAATCCGGAAGATCAATGGAACCAAAATTTGGTCTTTTAAAAATATAAATGAAATTGAGAAACCATTGACAAGACTCACAAAGAAAAAAAGAAAACTCTCATAACTAGAATGAGAAACAAAACAGAAGTTACAGCAGATAACACAGAAATACAAAACATCCTAACAGACCGTTATGAACAGCTCTATGCCAACAATGTTGACAACCTTGAGGACAGGGACAAATTTTTAGAAAAATACACTCTACCAAGACTGAACCAGGAAGAACTGGAAAACCTGAACAGAACAATCACAAGCAAAGAAATTGAAGAGGTAATCAAAAGTCTCTCTGAAAATAAAAGCCCAGGACCAGATGGCTTTTCTAATGAGTTTTACCAAAACTTCAGAGAAGGATTAATACCTATTCTTCTCAAACTCTTCCAAATTATTGAAGAGAACACTGCCAAATAACTTTATGATGCTAACATCACACTGATAGAAACATCACCAAGAAAGAAAATTGTGGACCCAATTTCTCTAATGAACATAGATGCAAAATTCTCAACAAAATATTAGCAAACTGAATCCAACAATACATCAAAAAGATCATCACAGTGTCCAGGTGGGGTTTACCCCAGGCATGCTAGGATGGTTCAACATCTGTAAGTTCATTAATGTAATATACCATATCAATAAGAGCAAGGAGAAAAAAGTCATAATCATTTCAATAGTTGCAGAGAAAGTTTTTGACAAGATTCAACACCCATTTATGATTTAAAAAAAAACCGCCTGCATAAGATGGTGACAGAAGCTACATATTACAACATAATCAAGACTATATATGATAAATCCTGAGCCAACATCATATTTAATAGTGAAAATTGAAAGCATTTCCTGTAAGGTCAGGAACAAGGCAAGGCTGTCCCCTCTTATCACTGCTATTTAACATATTTATTGAAGGTCTTAGCCTGAGCAATGAGGCAAGAAAAAGAAATAAAAGGAATACAAATTTGAAAGGAGGAAGTAAAACTAGCATTATTTGCAGATGGCACTATTATATATGGTGAAAACCTTAAAAATTTTGTCAAAAACTACTAGAATTAATCAATGAATAAAGTGAAGTGTTGGGCTGAAAAACTATGCACAAAAAGGAAGAAGAAAATGAAATCAAGAAAACCATACAATTGAAAATAGAAGTAAAAATAATCAAATATCTTGGAAGATACTTAACAAAAGAGCTAAAAGACTTGTACAATGAAAACTACAAGTCCTTCTTAAAAGAAATAGAGGATACAAAGAGATGGAGAGACATCCCCTTCTCATAGTTGGGAAGCACTGACATCATTAAAATGGTCATCTTACCTAAAGTAACATGCAGATTTAATGCTATCCCCATTAAAATACCACCAGCTTATTTCCACAAAATAGAACAACAACAACAAAAAAGTTATAATTTATATAGAACAATGAAAGACCTCAAATAGTCAAAGCAATTGTGAGAAAAAAAGTTTGAATCTGGAAGAATTACACTCCCAAACACTGAGCTATACTACAAAGTGAGAGTGATCAAACAGTATGGTACTGGAATAATAACAGCGGCACAGATCAGGGAAATGGAACTGAAACACCAAAAACTGACCCATTTGCATACAGGCAGTTAATCTACAACAAAGGGGCAAAAGGCACACAATTTTTAAAAGAAAATCTCTTCAATTAATGGAGTTAAGATAACTGGACAGTCATCTGCAAAAGAATGAAGCTAGACCACACTCTAATACCGTTCATGAAAATTAGCTCAAAATGGACAAGAGACTTGGACGGAAACCATAAAATTTTTGAAAGACAACATAGGGAAGACATTCCATGACATCAGTCTTAGAGAGATCTTTGAGGACTCAACTCCAGCATCAAGGGAAACAACAACAAAACAAATAAATAAATAAATAAACACCTGGGACTACATTAAACTAAAATGCTTCTTCTTCACAGAGAAAGAAAACATCACCAAAGAAAAAGACAACATACTAATTGGGAGAAGATATTTGTGTTGACACTTGCAATAGAACTGAGGTTACCAACAGGGGAATGGGACTTGGGGTGGAGGCAGGCAAGTGTGAGTGGAGCCCACTGGACAGTGGTGAAGAACAATTCATTAGTTGTTGGAGGGCGGGGTGTGTTGATATATATCTGAGAAATGAGGAAACTGCACATATCGAGAACCTATACTTAGGAGTTTAATATGCAAAATAAAATTACTTCAATTTTTAAAAAGAATAAATAATTAGATAAGTAAATAAATAAATAAATAAACGGCCTGTAAAGGTAGAAAAAAGTTGGGCAAAGGACTTGAATAGACAATTCTCCAAAGATGACATGAAAGTAGCCAATAAGCACATGCAAAGATGCTTAACACCACTAATTCTTAGAGAAATGCAAATCAAAACTATGATGAGCATTAGGATGGCTACTGTGAAACAAAAATAAAACACAGAAAATAGCACGTGTTGATGAGGGTGTGGAGAAATTGGCACCCTTATGCACTGTTGAAAGGAAAATAAAATGATGCATCCATCATGGAAAACAATATGGTTGTTCCTCAGAAAAATAAAAAGGTAGAATAACAGATCCAGTGATACCATATCTGGTTATATATCCCAAATATTAAAAGCAGAAAAACAAGAGGTAATTACACACTCATATTCATAAGTGTACTATTCATAATAGCTAAAATGTGGAAGCAACCCAAGTGTCCATCAAGATAAATGAATAAACAAAATGTGCAATATACATTCAATGGAATATAATTAAGTCTCAAAATGGAAGTAAATCCTATCATATTCTACAACATGAGTGAATCTTGAGGACCTAAGTGAAGTAAGTCAATTAAAAAAAAATACTGTAGGATTCCATTTATATATATAAAATAGTTAAATTTATATATAAAGTAGAATGTTGGTTGCCATTCAGGGTCAGAGGAAGTGGGGAATGGGGAGTTATTATTTACTGATTATAGACTCAGTTTCACAAGATGAAAAGAGTTCTGAAGATGGATGGTGGTAATGATTGCACAATATTATGAGTGTAATGAATACCACTTTGAAATTAAGATAGTAAATTTCATGAGAATTTCACTGCAATTTTTGAAGTATGATAAAGGTATGTGTATTTATATGTGTGGATATATATATATATATATATATGAGTAAGCAAAAAAACAATTCAAAACAAAAAGTTATATTGCAAAAAGAATTATCCCTCTCTTCACCCACTTCATCAATGGTCCCTTTCCCATATTACACTTGGGCATGTGTCTATAATCTTCAGAGACATTCACACATATAACACTCTGGACTCTGGACCTGATTTTCTTTGCTATGATTAATCCTATGTCCTAATGTGCTTCATATTAGATTATATAGAACTCCCACGATATTTTTAACAGTTATACACGGACTCATTTTATAAATGCACAGACACAAATACAAATGAGTATCTGTGGTTCCCTTTGAAGTTCAAAGTAGGAAAACCTAACCTGCAGTGTTATAAGTCTCTGTATAATGCTATGTTTAGATTTTTATTCCAATGTAATCGCACAATGTAGTGGGAAAGAGAGTAGAGAGATAAAGGTAAATAACTATGGCTCAGTTTGGTAAATGATTTAGGACTCCAGTGTGGCAGCACTTGACCCCAGCACCCTGTAGGTTGCACACGGACTAATCCCAGTTGTGGCTAGCTCCATAACCTCGGGCAAGTTACCTAAGGGAGCCTCCTCGGTTCCCACATCTATAAAATGATAATAATAATACAGCACCCAGATGGAGGTATTGCAAGGATTTAATATAATCTATGTAAAGTGAGTAGAACAGAGCAGGTGCTCAATAAAGGCCAGCTCCTAAATTACCACGAAATTATAAATTTTTTTGAGGAAAAGGATCGCCTCAAAACTCAACAAGGGAATGCTTTGGGCTTAATATACAGAGTCCGGTGCTTGGGGACCGTGTTCAGCGAAGAAGTGGATCTGCTCCAAGCTGCTGGGTAGGAGAAAGACACTTTCCGGGACAGGTACACTCGCTGCCAGCCCGAAACCGCCCACGTCCCCTTTAAGACCCGAGCCATGACATCATCCCTGCACCGTGCAGCCTACCTTGAAGGCGCCCCGGCAGTTCTTCCCGGCGACCTCGATTTGATGGCTAGAACCCGGCGGCCCCGCCCCTTTGCCAGCAGCCGGCCCGGGGCGCCAGCAGTCAATCGCCCCGGTGGGAGCGGCGATTGGCCGCGGGGCCCACCCTCCAGAAAGCCCCGCGGGGCTAGCGTAGGCTGCGCGCTCCGAGTGGGAGGGGCGCGGCGCCGAGTCTGGAGCCGCCGCAGTCTTTAGTCCGCCGGCTCGCACGCCAGCCAGTCCGTCTTGCAGCCCGCCTGCTGGCCAGGGCCAGCCTGGCCCGGCCATGGAGTCCTACGATATCATCGCCAACCAGCCAGTGGTCATCGACAATGTGAGGCCCGGCCGCAGGTGGGAGGGCGGGCTCCCCGCCCCCGGGGGCGCGCACAGTGGCGCCGGGAGGGACCCCGCCTGTCACGGCTTGTGCACAGCGCACTGCCGGGCAGCCACCCAGTCCCGGGCTTACTCACCTACCCGACCCTGTAGCCCGGGCCTTCGGGCCAGCAGCCCACCGGCCCCGCAGAACCCCTGCCGGAGTTCTCCCTGAAACACGTGAGGAAGTACGAGAGAGACTGGGGTCCTATCCATCAGGCGGCCTTGATCAGCATCTTGGGAAAGTTGCAGTGACACACGGTGCACCTGTGCATCAGGACCGGGGACGCATCCCCGACCCTGGAGAGTGGGGTTACTGGGCAGCTTTTGATTCCAGCCCTTTTCCCCCGCTTTTGGGCTCTGGCTGCCTCTCCTGGTGGTGGAGGGAAATGGCATCAGCCCTTTTGCGCCCTACTGGCCTTATCTTTTGGAGATGACTGGCTTGGTGACCTCTACAACAGCATTTCCCAAGGGCCTCCTCTCACCCCAGGCAGGCCCTCCAGATTGTACAACCCTACTGTTTTCTTTTCTTGAGGAAAATAGAAGTTAACCTCTGCCAACTAATCATCCACCATCACCTGGTTGACTACTTTTACCCTCTCTTTGAGAGCTCCCTGTGCTGAGCAGAAATTCCACAGCTGGCCAAGCCATGGGGAGTTCAAAACCACTCTTCCCAGGCCCAATAAAAAGTTTGGAATAATTATTTGGAAACCTCAGAGGAAAGATGTCTGACTTCTTTATGGCCTTGACCTTCAGTGCTGAGGTTCAGCATGCTTTTAGCTGCCCGAGGAGGATTTCTGGCCTCCAAAATTTCTGGTCCATGGGAAGAAAATGAAAGGCTGTTACCTATGGACCTGCCCTTTGCTGTGTCTCTGCCCCTGGTGTTTGAGCTTTGGAGTTTTAAAATAATGACTCACTTCTCTTTCTGGATCTATCTTCCCCCATGGAATCCTTGAATCGCTTTCATTTTTGGAGTACCCATGTGGGCTCCCTAAATCACAGGAGAGGATGTTTAATAAGACAGAACTAAGCTTGGGGGTGCTCTCTAGCAGACAAGGACCAGGCTGCTTTCTTTCTTGATGGACAAATAATTCACTTAGGCTATCAACAAGCTTGAGAGTTCAGAGGACAACTTGCTTGGTCCCACTGAACTTTCAGCACCTCCTCTATAACTTGGGGATGTTTATTTCTGCACTGCAGGCCCAGAGGGTTGTGATGAATTCCATGGGAAGACGGATTGAGATGCTGATTCCTTCAGTGGGTGGGAGGTTTATAGATACAGGTTCCCTTTAAGATTTTAAGTCTAGCTTCCAGTGGCAGGACCAAGACCTCCTTACCTGCAGTCCATGGGGAAGCCACTTGAAGAGAGATGCCAGTCATCCTGAGCACCCAGTGATCTCCCCCTGTTGCCCCATGTGTGGTCCACTGTGACAGTTAGGAAGGGAAGGACTATTGACAAACACTACATTTAGGGATTGTTTCTAGCTGGCTTTTGAGGTAGCTTGTGCTACAGTCCCTCCTGCCTAGAGGGACCCTAGAGTGGGCAAGGGAATATATGCTTCATGGTTTCTGAAATGCAACACTGTGGACACTCTGGGCTGGATAATTCTTGGTTGTGGGGGTTGGCCTGTGTATTATAGGATGTTTAGCAGCATCCCTGGCCTTTCCCCACTAGATACCAGTGGTACCTCCTCCTCTAGCCCCTTTCCAGTCTCCAGACGTTGTCAGGTTTTGGAGAGCGGGTGCAAAGTCATCCCCCAGCTTTGATCACTGGTGTATTGTAAATGATCTTGCCCTCTCAGCAGGATCTTTGGCTTCCCTGCCATGGTGGGCCAACCAGCTCTTTCCACTGCAGGGCAGGAGCTGACCATTCTTTTTCCTTGCAGGGTTCAGGGGTGATCAAGGCTGGCTTTGCAGGAGACCAGATTCCCAAATACTGTTTCCCAAACTAGTAAGTGTTGCTCAAGTGTCAGCCCTAACCCTCTTGGTTGCTTCCCAGGAGAACACAGGGCAATGCCTTCTCTTTGAGGGCAACTCTCCCCACCTATGAGGGAAAACACCCAGATTGGTGAGCTTGACACTCGAAGGCTCTGGAAAAACAGGACAAGTGCACTGGGCTCCCCCTTCCTCTCTGGAGTCTGCTTTTGGCCTCCCTTTGAATGGAGAGGAGTAGAAGCAGTTGGCATCCCCCTGGGGACAGGGTGTGGTAGCCGTGGAAAGAATAAAAGGGAAAGCAGAGAAAGACCTAAACTAGACAAGAGAAAGAATGGGGAGTAAATGCACAGCCTGGAAATGTTTTCTTGTTGCTGTTTTCAGGGTTTATTTTTAGACTCTATTTTTTTTTTTTCTATTCAGGAGAGTCTTTTCCTGAATGGTGCCAGTGGTGGCAGGGGTAAGAGGGAGGTGAAAACCCAAAGCCTAGAGTGCTTCTTCCGCCACTCTAGCCCAAGGGGAAGTTTTCCCTCACCACGCCTTTTCCCCAGTCCTGATGGCTTTAGAGTTATTGGCCTAAACCAGAGTGGTGGCAGCTATCCTTGGGCTTTCAGTGTCTGGCTTTCTCAAGAACCCCAAGACCTGGTCTGGGGACAGACCCAGTAGGGCTCCAGCTTTCTTTTCTGAATCCATTTGGTGATGATTGAAGGTTCTTGCTAATGTGCAAGGAACTTGGACCAAATGTTGGATGGTAGCTCATCCTGTCTTCCAAGATCTGATCTCTCCCTGGAGACCTTGGCAGTGGGAAGGGGCAGGAGTGAGAGGAGTACACAGGTGCCCACCACCCAACACCTCCTGGACCTTCTCCCCTGGTCTGCACACTGGCCAGCCCTGCACTCCTGAAATCAAGAGCCTAGGCTATGCCCCTATGGTTGCAGAAGCTGACCCTCTGCTGGTGCTGGGCCACGAAGGGGCTGAGGTTCTAGAGCTCTCAGCCTCTGGGAAGAAGGGTGGGGAATGGAAGGGACACCTTTTCTTCTGACTTAGCACTCTGTCCTGCCAACGTCTATTCTGCAGTCCTATATCCCATAGGCCTGAGTGCTGCCTCCTTGGAGTAGAGTTACCATCTCGACCATTGAGGTTGGACTTCGATTTTCCTAGATGGGCTCAGACATGCCTCTCGCCCACCTAATTGACTCTGCCTATTCTCACAGTGTTGGGCGCCCTAAGCACATGCGAGTGATGGCTGGAGCACTGGAGGGGGACCTCTTCATTGGACCAAAAGCAGAGGTAACACTGTTGGAGCCTGCCTTTGCCTGGGCTTGGAGTTGTCATAGTCCTAAGAACATTGGCCAGTGGTCAGAACTGTCCCTCCTCAGAGGCCTCAAAGAATCTGTTTTCTGGGCCCATCAGCTGCGTGTCCCGCTGGGCTTCTCCAGGCTCCTGCCCTGGCATGCTGCACTGTGACCCCTTTACGCTGTGAGATGGGACGGTGGTTGGTTGAAGGACCGTTGGGGCCACCTCTTGTGCACCAGCTGGGGTGACTACCCTAGGGGCTGCATGGCCAGATAAGGCATCTGGAGAAAACATGGGGGGCTGGAGCTAGAATGCAGATATGGGACCCTCAGAAGAAGAGATCAATAAGAGCCACAATGTGGGTGAGAGGCCCAAGTGGTGCTTGGTGAGAGGGGGCACACTGTAGGGGGCGCTGAGTGAGAAGCCCGTGCTGGAGACTGAGCGCTGGCTGTGGAGCTGGGAACACAACCATGTAGGAACGGAAGGGACGAGTGTAGGAGGGAGCATATCTCCAGCCTCCCTGGTCCCTGGCCAGTTGCCACTCACTGGGCTCAGAGCGCCTGAGAAGCTGTTGGAATGAATCTGTGTCAAGTTCCATACCTGCCGCAGGACATGGGGATACAGGGAAGCAGCAGTGGCAAAGGAAGGGGGCACCTTCCTGAGGGGCAGAAGGCAGTGAATGGGTGAGAGACCCAGGGCCACATGTGGTCTCCCCACTCCTCCCAGGAGCACCGGGGGCTGCTGACCATCCGCTACCCCATGGAGCACGGCGTCGTGCGAGACTGGAATGACATGGAGCGCATCTGGCAGTACGTCTACTCCAAGGACCAGCTGCAGACCTTCTCTGAGGAGGTGTGGCAGCGGCCCTCCTGCCAGGCTCTGAATTCTCTGGGCTGCGCCCTCCCCACTCCGCTTGCTGGTCGGGCTTCCACATTTCCTGTCTTATTTGCTGGGGCCTGCCGCCTCTTCACTGTATGCATGTGGGTACTCGCACACACCATGGCTGCCAGGCAGAATTTCCAAAGCAAACTGGACCTTTGAGAGGGTGACAATGGCGGGTAACAGGGCTGTGCCTTTGGGAACAGGACCAGGCTGCATGTGCTTGAGTGGGGGCCTGGCTCTCTGGAAAGACCCTTTTAGGGCCTCTTCTTTGCACATGCCCACAACCTGTCATCTCTTTAGCATCCGGTTCTTCTGACGGAAGCTCCACTCAACCCCAGTAGAAACCGCGAGAAGGCAGCAGAGGTGTTCTTCGAGACCTTCAATGTGCCAGCCTTGTTCATTTCCATGCAGGCCGTGCTCAGCCTGTGAGTGCTCCCTGAGCCCTGGAGTCCCGCATTCCCTCCTCCTGTGATCTTTGGCTCCCGAGGACCGGCTGCCGGCTGTCTGACCTCCCTGTGAAAGAGACCCCTGGGGACACTGTTGCTTTAGGGAGGTCCTCCTGTCCCTTTTTCAGACCAGATAATGCAAATATCCCAGGGTCCCTTCCAGGGGCTGAGGGGGTCCCCAGGCCTCAGCAGCTGAGGTGAAGGGATGCTGACTTGTGATAGGTACGCAACAGGACGCACAACAGGCGTGGTTTTAGACTCCGGGGATGGAGTCACTCACGCTGTCCCCATCTACGAGGGTTTTGCCATGCCGCACTCCATCATGCGGGTCGACATTGCTGGCCGCGATGTCTCCCGCCATCTCCGGTTGCTGTTGCGCAAGGAGGGGGTTGACTTTCACACCTCAGCTGAGTTTGAGGTTATCCGGACCATCAAAGAGGTGATGAAGGGCGGGAGGGTATGGAGGTGACCTGGGAGGGACTTGGGAGTGCTGGGGCCAAGACGTAAGGTTGAGCCCTGGGCTGCGGGTGTCCCAATTACAGCCTTCTGAGGGTTGTGTCCCTGCCCACCGCAGCGAGCCTGCTACCTGTCCATCAACCCACAGAAGGATGAGGCTCTGGAGACAGAGAAGGTGCAGTACACCTTGCCAGATGGCAGTACGCTTGATGTAAGTCATCGTGCCTGGCCTAGGTAGCAGCAGGGATGCTGGGACCTGGAGGAAGAAGAGGCCTGTCTGCTTCACTCTTGTGTCCCATAGGTGGGGCCAGCGCGATTCCGGGCCCCCGAGCTGCTGTTCCAGCCAGACCTGGTAGGAGACGAGAGTGAGGGCCTCCACGAGGTGCTGGCCTTCGCCATCCACAAGTCCGACATGGACCTTCGCAGGACGCTCTTTGCCAACATCGTGCTTTCGGGTGGCTCCACACTCTTCAAAGGTACCAGGGTTTCTAGGTGGTGGTGACACTTTGGAGGCCAACAGCAGCTGGAAATTCAGCCTGCACCCTTCCCTCTGAGACTTGGCAGGATCCATCTTCTGTTGGCTTTTTGGTGCTCCATGAGCTTTTTTTTTCAGAGAGGGAGATTTGAAATTAAAATATTTTGGTTTGTAAGTAGATACGTTTCTGTGAGGTTTCACGTGTGTTAGATGAAGTCTCCCTGCCCTGCCCCCACCATCCTGATCACCAGCTCCCTCTCCCCGGCTCTCTCAGGTACTTTTGTCACCATCTATACTATATAAGCAAATGCACATCCTTTCACAGCCATGTGTTTTTCACTTAGCACCACATCTGGAAGCTCTTTCCCTGTCTGTTGCATTTCCCTGACAGATGTGCCATCTAGCCAGTGTGCTGGTGGCCTTTGAGGGACTTGCAGTCATTTCCCCTCAAAGATGCTGCTACAGATAACCTCATACCCTGCCGTTTCACATGATGAGAATATACCTAAAAGAGAGACCCTGGGGTAGAACTGCTGAGTCAGTTCAGGGCATTCATTATTTGGTGGATTCTGCCACCATTTCCATCCTGAGAGGATGACCCCTCCTCCCCCGCACCCCTAGTTATGAGTAAGCCTTCCCTCGCACCCTCCCAACACCATGTGATCTGACAGGTAGAAAGTGTAGACGTTTCAGATTTGTCATTTGTCTTTGACTTGGCTTCTGGAAGGCTTTAGCTGCCAGGTGTTGGGTGAGGTGGAGCGTAGGGCCAGGCAGAGCTATGTGACTTGAGGTCCCTCTCGTGCTGCCTCTCTGGAAACTGGGCCTAGGTAGACCCAAGCATGGTGCTGGGTCATTTCTGCCCTTGAGGTGACTCACCCCTCCTCTTAATTCTGGAAAGAATTAGGAAAGAAGAGTATCAGCATCTGGAGAAGCGGGGAGACTGAATGCCAGGGAGCATGTGGTAAGGGGGTCAGATGTGAACCCTGATTCAGCAGGCCTTTATTTGCAGGCTTCGGTGACCGATTACTAAGTGAAGTAAAGAAACTTGCCCCAAAGGATGTCAAAATCAAGGTGAGGTTATGGGAATCCCAAGGGGGATGGGAGTGCTGAGCATCCTTGACCCAGGAAAGAAAGAGCAAGTGCTGCTCCCAGATGCCCTCTCACTTCCACACCAGCCCTGCTCAGGTCCTCCCCAAAGGCCCACTGCTCCCCAAGTGATACACTTGCAGGCTGACCTTGAGTCCCACAGAATCACTCCAAAGTTGGGATGGGGGTTGCTGCATGGGGTCAGGGATGTTACATGGCTGCTTGCTCCCTCCAGATCTCGGCCCCTCAAGAACGGCTATACTCCACGTGGATCGGGTGAGGCAGGGTTCACGGGGAGGGCTCTGGGAGGAGACCATTTTGCCCTCGATGATTCTGCCGGGTTTGTCCCAGGCCAGGTGGAGGTGGGTGGATTTCCCTCCCAGGTAAGGGAGACAGAACTCTGAGGGCCCAGGGAGGATGGCTGGTTCAGCCCTCAGGTCCACAAGGATACTGTCCCTCCCTCCTCGCAGGGGCTCTATCCTGGCTTCGCTGGACACGTTTAAGAAGATGTGGGTATCCAAAAAGGAGTATGAAGAGGATGGCTCTCGTGCTGTTCATCGTAAAACCTTCTAGTGCCCAAGACGGAGGAGGGTGGAGTGTGTTGGGAGAACGGGAAGAAGGGGAGCCTGAGCCCTTAACCCTTTCTGGTCTGGGCTCACATGCTAGGCCTTGGGTCCCCTGCATGCCCTGAATCCCTGACAGGTGGTGCAGCAATGCTTCCCTGCAGCCCTCCCCTCTACACACACATACACATACACGGTCACATTTAGCTGCATGGTTGGGAGTCTTGAGCTGGAGTTGGAGAACTGAGCCATAGGTTGTTCTGGATGACCCCCTTGGCAGGGCCAATTAGACCTGTGGTTTCTTGCTCTGACCCTCAGGACTACATCCCTGAGATCTAAGGCCAGACATCCAAATGGCCCCATTTCCTCTGATAGGTTCCCTCCCAGGGCCAGAGTGCCTGGATCCCTGTGTAATTAGCCATGGTGAGTGGGGCAGAGGAGGAGGTGGCCAGCAACCCTCACTGGTGCGTAATTGTGTCTCGTGCCACCTTCTTTTCCTAACCCAACAGGGTAGCCCAGAGGCCGCTCCTAGGCATCACTGACCCTTGCAAGCTGTCTTCCTGGGTGGATGCCTTGATGCCGGCTGAGTACTGGGTGGGTGGTCTTCTGTCCTCAGAAGGGTGTCTGGCCCCAGATCAGACCCTTTGGAGGCAGGACAGAGGATGCAGGGGATTTGGGCAGCCGCCCTTGGTTGCACTGTCCCCATCAAAGCACTTCATTGACTTGCTGCTCCGTGATCTTTACCCCAGTGTCCTGGATGGGAAAGGGTTGTTGGGTTTCATCTGTTGTAGATAAGCCACATAATCAGGAGTCAGACCTAGAGGGTCTCGGGAGGGACACAAATCCTTCTCCCACCTCCCCGAAAAAAGAGGTCTTCATCTGCCCTGTGGTCAGGACACACATCTCCCTCTTCCAGATATGTACAATAATTTAACACAGTTGCCTGAAAAAAACAACTTTTTGTAAATCATTATAGTAATAATTATGGACAAGGCCCAGCGTGTGGCTCTGTTTTCTTGTGGTTCTTTGTGCTGTTTGCGCATCCGTCCCTGGGGACCTCGACAGACGGGCTGGTGCCAGGCTCTCGCTCAGAGGCAAGGAGGGTGTCACTGGTTGGCAGGGCAACGTGGCTCAGGAGGCTGGGCTCAACCTGGTGGCAGAATTCCCCAGCCTCATTACCTGCCTGCTATACTCTACCAGGAGAAGCAGAGAACAAGGCTGCAGACAGGGTAGGGCCTGGTGCGTTCGTGTCCTCGCTTGTTTTGTTTGAGCACACCAGCTGCTTGCTCACATTGTGGCTAAGGCTGACAGACCACTGATACAGGCTTAGAATTCAACAGGGAAAGAGGGAAATGGGGACGGCTGAGTTGATGAGCTGAGCCCACGAGAAAAAGCTGAGCAGCAAGAAGAAAAGTTGGTGCAGGCAGAAAGAGTGGTGAGAAATGAGAATTCAGTGTCTAATCTTTACTTCATCAGCATTTGAACACCTGTGGTATGTCATGGAGTGCAGTATATTGGGGGCCAATGGTCAATAAGATAACCTCGCCTGACCCCCATCCAAAGAAGTACAGATCAAGAAAGGCAAGCAAGTTATTTCAATAGGGTTGTCAGGGCCAAGGGTGGGACGTGTAATCCAGCTAATGGGACAGGCTGTGTTGATGGTTGGGTCCAGGAGGGGTTAGTTGGCTGGGAAGGGTGTCCAGGGAAGGTAAGAGCTCAAGGAGATAGGGACCAGTGGGACTGGAGAGGAGGGCATGGACCCAAGTGGTGCCCAGTCGCTGGAAAGGGGAAATGGCCTCCTCGGGCAGTAATGTGAGACAAGACAAAGGGGGCTCAGGGCCAGCATGTGGAGGGCCTTAGAGTTTTTAGCTATATCTTGGGTGATGTGCAGTCAGCTATGGGAAGATGCATATCAGAGGTGTGTGTTGAAGGAAGTTTGAGTTGGTGGGACTGAGGGAGGGCCCAGAACCCATGAGTTCAGGTAGAAGAGATGAGATGACAGATTCAGGACTCTCCTCACAAGGTTTTGCATTAATCCTGTATCTTCCCTCAAAAGGGAAATAGTTTACACAGAGAACCCTTGGTTTGGAGTTCTGTCCATGGGACCACGTTCTTTCTACTACACAGCTGGGGAGCCTGATTACTGATTCCTCCTTGATCCTTCCACCTGTCAGTTACCAAGTTTCCTTAGTTCTTCTTTGGTACCTTTCCTGTCTTTCTTGTCTACAATGGCTACCCTAGTTCATGACTTCCACTCCTCCCTTTTCTCTACCCAATCCATTTGCTCTTGTATCTAAATCTAAAACTTTGGTTCTGTCACTTCATACTCCTGTCACATGGTTCTCCACTGCCTGGTGAAATTATCTTCACATTGCATTAGATTTAGGCCCTTTGGACTCTGCTGGGAACAACTTTCCCTGTGTCTGTCAAAATCCCATCCTTTAAAATCAAGCACAGCTTGAACAACTAAGTAAATATAAAATGTTTTTTCCTCCTCTCTTCCTGCCTGCCTGCATCTTTCCTTAAAAAAAAAAAAACAAAACCAAAACCAACATTGGTTGTTTAGCCCAGTCCCAGGATTTGAACCCAGGGGTATGTATGTAGCCTGCACTCCTTTGGAGGCGACTGACCTGCTACTTCATAAGGATGCGCCATCTGTGTGTTCTTGCATAACCTCAATCAAACCTGAAACAGCAGGCAAACCCACACTGAGGGAATGCTGCAAATTAACAGATCAGTTCCTTTGGTCAACATTGAAAGGTTATGAAGACAGACAGGAGGCATTACAGTCCGCGTGAGAAAATGGCCTTACTGGGAAAGACAGCAACTTAGTGGTACTGCATCAGTGAGCATTTCCTGGCTCCAGTCCTTGTGCCTGGTAAGGTCAGGTGTAAACATTAAGGGAGACTGGGTGAAGGGTAAACAGGAACTCTATGCTGTTTATGTAGCTTTTTCATAAGTCGAAATTATTTCAAAATTAAAAATTCAAGGGAAAAGAGCTCAGGTTGGAGGAAAATAGTCTGGGTCCACAATTATGCCACAACTAACCAGCTGCAGATCGTGAGCTATTCCCAAATGTCCCTATCTCACATACGGGGGTGATAATAATAGCACCTACTTTATGGGCTTCATACAGCCTGAAAGATGAGCCTGGAACATTTTGTGCCAGAAAATGAGAGCTCAAAGAATGATAGGGACATGTCAAAAGACCAGAGCATCCAGCCCAAAGAAGCTCCCATAGGCAATTTTAGAACAAATTAAAAATAAAAAAACATAATAAGATATGAATTACAATCTGAGTACAATAAGAAAGCACGAGTCCATACTAATGTAGATTAATGAAGTTTAGTGAGAAGTGGAGTTGACATCTCAAAGCAGAAGATACCTAATCAAGCAACTTCACAGTGGAGAAGCCTGACATGTCAGTGACCAAGGTGATTCTTATCAGCAGTGGGACAAATTGACGTGACGTGTCTATCGAGAGGTGTACGTACCCTCTGTGGTTTTCCTGTCCAAGAGGCACAACCTGAATCCAGTCACGAGAAACATCAAACTCAAGTTGGTTTCATCTTTCAAAAATGTCAGTCACAAGAGTCAAGGAATGACTGAGGAACTGTTCCAGGTTAGAGACTAAAAGAGACATGACAAAGGCATCATGTGATGCTGCAGTAGATGCTCTACCATAAAGGACATTTTGGAACACTTATAGCAAAACTTGAATAGGGCTCAGAGATGAATATGGTAGAAATGTATAAATTGTAGTGTCCAGATTTGAGCTGTTACAAATATGAATAAGAAATACATACTCAAGTGTGATGGAGCATCAAGTTAGCAATTTACTCTCAAATGGTTCTGGGAGAAAGACCTTTATTATGTACTTGAAAGACTGTTTAATAAAGACCACTAGAGTGAGGCCTGTATTTTTCCCTAGTGAGAGGAGATGGGATCTAATGTCTAATCTTAAATGGCCAAAGGATCAGATGGAGTCCACTTCTACCCACGAATTAACAGTCCGTTGCTCCTAGTGGGGGCGGGGGGCGGGGTGCTGTTACCATTACTCCACCCATCAGGGCTTGCAGTTACAGAGGCAAGAAAAAGCTACTCCTAGCCAGGTCCTACCCCACAGACTTTGCTGTAATAGGCTGGCTGTGAACCTGGGCACTGGGAACAAAGATTCCCATATGATTCTAATATGCAACTAAATTTAAGCCCCACTGACTCAAGAGGTAGGAGTTCACTATTGCTCCCATTAAAAAAAAAAAAAATGAGGTTGTTTAAAACAACACAAATATATTCTCACTGGGCTGAAATTAAGGTGGCAGCAGGTCTGGGTTTCTTCTGGAGACCAGAGAATCACTTCATCTTTCCCAGCTTCTGTCTTACCTGGCATGTGGGCCCCTTCTTCCATCTCAAACTGGAAACACTGCACCTCTTTGAACATTCTTCCAGTCTAATTCCCTCTGATTTCTGCCTCCCTGGTGATTATTGGGCTCACATGGATTATCCAGGATAGTCTCCCTATTTTAAGGTCATTTATTAGCAAACTTAATTCTACCTGCAACCTTAATATTTTACTACATAAACATTCAGATCCTGGGACTAGGACATGCACAATTTAGGGTAACTGTTACCACCCTCTGGAAAGGACTGGTAATTTTTCTTGCTTTAGGCCAACAGTTGGTTAAAAGCAGCAAGGTGAGCTTGGAGATGAGGGAAAAAAACAGACCAGATTAATGATGTGAGGAATCAAGAGCACTTGGTTACTATCCCCATCCCATCCATTTGCCATTTTTCCCTCCTTAAAATTTGTTGAAGAAATCTGTTCATTGGCTTCTGAAATTGTTTCTTATTCAGATTTTGTTGATGGCATCCTCATGACCTGTACTTTGAATCTGGGTCCCTCAAGAGTTCGAAGCCCTCAAAACACTCTGACAATACTGTGAGGACCTACCATCCTCAAAAGTAACCTTCAGTAGTAATCCATCTCAAAGGACATGCCTCCATAACAAAGCTAAACAATGGAAATTACAAATCCAATCAGCCTGACTCCAAAGCCCATGTCAATCATTGCATTTTGGAACCGTCAAACTTGGCAATCGCAAGAAAGTGAATGGCAAGCAAATATTAATAAAGATGTAGTCCTGATGTCAGAATCACCTAAACCTCCCCAAATACAGAAAGACAAATAAGACCAGCCACTATGGGAGAAAGAGCCACAGCAATGGCTAGTCTTTATTGGAAAGAAGAAACTTTACAATTTTGAGTGAGTTACTACAGAGGCTCAGTGAGCCAGCTGGTGGGGCACCAGTTTGTAATGGGTGCCACAGCTAGGGCATCGCTGAGTTTCGCCTTTGTGCAGCCAAAACCAGATGACAGTGCTGTTGTCTTCCTCACCTGAAAGAAAAAAGATGGTTGAAGGCCATCAAGCCTGGCACAGGAGGCTTTCAATATTAATCTCTTTTCCTCCGACATCTCTGAGACACAAAGTTATAGCTGTGGCTCAGACTATGAAAGTTATAGACCCGGTTTTGAGACCAAGGGCCAGGGGTGGCAAAAAACCAACTTATAATTGACATGTTAGGAGAACAGTTCCAACCTTCCTCTGCACTATTCAGATGAAGAAACTGAAGCCCTGAGTTTACATCTGAGTAAACTGATATCCTATCAGAATCACTATGAGTTCTAATAGTTCCTCTGCCTTTGTAAAATCGCCAAATAGTGCCCCATGCTGGCATATATCCCTCCTGCTGAAACAGTGTCTGGTAAAGTGGAAGTACAACAATAAATATTTTCTGCATGAATACTCCTTCATGCTCTATCTCCAATGAGCCAGAATTATTGATGTTTACAGTAAGTGACCTTTACAGTCAGCATGAGGCTTGAGGGGACCAGGACCATTACATATTTTCTTTTATACACATATACAAAAGATATGAAGCAGTTTATAGACATTCCACATAGTAAAATACATTAAAACAAGTGAGTAAGAAAACAATCATGAGATACTTACAGATGCAGCCCACTATTCGCTTGTTAGAGATGGAGGGGACTAAATTAGGGTCTTCCTTGGTGCCTGAAGCTGCTTTTGGGGCTAGCATATTGTAAGGGTCCTGAAAAAAGAAAAAAGGCATTGTGACAAATGATATCTACCCTCCGGGGGCTCCGGAATACTGTGTGCACAAACCAGGTTTCCTGGATCAAATGCTCCAGGAGGCAACTGCTCTGACCCCATCCAAGACCACAAGTTCCAGAGAAGACAAAGAAAGGGGTTTCTTCTCACCTGTCCTTTCCGAGCAGCCAGCATGATCTCCCTCTCCAGTCCAGTCGCCTGCTCGTCATCAGTAGGAACACCACCTGAAAGAAAACATACATGAATTATGATAATCGTCTGAAATAATCCAGACGGAAAATGCGCATGTGTAAATTTTTTGTGGACTCACAAGCTCCTAAACACTACCATACACAATGTCCCTGAGGAAAAGTTATGATCCCCCAAAGTGCCAGCACTGGAGTAATCTGCTTCCTCCAATCACCGAGGCAATTTGTCAAAACTGTTTTTTTCCTAAAAGCAGATCAGACACCTAAGTGGCGTTCATCCAACTTGAGGTGGACGCAAGTCCGAAGGGTTTCTTAGCCCCTCTACATTTCGGTTGCAGCCCCAGCCCCCAAGGTCACTCGGCACCTCCTTTAGGCTTCTTTCGCAGAGGGGTCAGTTACGAAGGCGACAGCAGCCGCGGCGGAGAAGAAAAGAGAGATGCTCGCGGAGTTTGAGGGGTCGAGGGACTGCCCCTGGGGCCGCGAGGAGCTGAAGGGTCGGTAACGTTTTGCTGCCCTGGCCCGGCTCCGGGAAAGCGACGGCGCCGGCCTATGGCGTGCCCGGCGGGGTAAGTACCTGCAGATGCCATGGAGCGCACCACGGCGACCCCATTGGGGCTGCGGACCCTCAAGGCCTGCGCGGCCAGCGCTCCAACTCCGCGAAGTAACCTTGAAGCCATCACCCCCGCTACAAACGGCCGCACTTCCGGGAACAGACGGAGACAGGCGGGACTTCCGGAAGAGAGCCTCTTTCCCTTCGCGTCAGTTTTCCGCTTCCTTCCGACCCCGGAGCCCGCCGCACTCACGTGACTCTGCCTGTGACGCAAAAGGTGGCGCATGCCCAGTTCTGCCTCACTGCCTCCGGAGCTCGGAAGTTACCCGCTAAGTCTTGGTGGCGATTGTTAGCTCTTGCCGCTTTGCCTTAAACCAGCGCTGGGATTTGGGACAACTCGTTCTGCATCTGTGGGATTTAGTGCCCTCGTCCGTAAAATAGGCAACCACGCTGGCGTTCTTATGTGACTTGACCTGCTAGTTGTGTCCAGTAAACGTGGGCTGCTGATGGAAGTCCTTAGATCCGCGTCTGTCAAGAGACTTGCTGGACCCCAAATGATGTAAAAGTAGAAGTGAGCACCTGAAGACCACTGTGTTCATGGTTATGCTTGTTGATTGTGGTGCTGGGTCGCCTAGCAGTGTGTGAGCCATTAGGGAACTTGTCGCGTTGGCTCAGTCTGTAAGAACTTGGGCAGGACTTACCCACAACTCTAGCATCCTTTTGAAGTGGTGTTGAGGTGATGGGGCTGGGACCGGGGGAGGGCGGAAAGGGTAGGGCCAGATTAAGGACCCCTCCTAGGACAAGGGCCATTGGTGATGATGGGTGGCTACATCATCAGGTCACTAACCGAGGAAGAGGTTAAGGGAGGACATCTATCTGGATAATGAGTAATGGAGTTACAGCATCTTCAGTGGCCAGCGTTCTCTATTTAAAACTGAAAACATCTTCCATAGCTTGCATGCCCACAAGCTAAGATGTGCCAGCTTCTTAGCCCGGTAGGCATTGGAAAGGCTGTACAAACACTGCCCTCCAACAGCTCCTGGGATTTTGTTCATTTTGTCAGTATAGCCCTGTTGGAGTCTGGCTGCACACAATATCTCGTTAGGAATCGTGCTCAACGAATCTTTGAACCCCCAGTGCCTTGTAGAGGCCTGGCATAGAATTTTAGTCCTTTTACTACTTGGACAGAATATGCAGTGTCGGGTTTATTTTGTTGAAAAGAAGGAAAGCAATCAGGAATGAAGGCAGGCAGGCAACTGACTCGGAAGACAGGAGGAAGAAGCATTTTTATTTAGCCGTCCCCCACCTCCATGCCTCTTCTTTCCCACCACCCTCACCACAGGCAGTGAACCAGGGTCCTTGGGCTGTATTTGTACTCCACACCTGAACCACGAGGGTGCCCCCATCCCGTATCAGTTTTGTAGGGCTTCTCTAGGCCTGAAGAGGTCAGTTTGAGGTTAACTGGGGAGATTGAAGTTCAAGGTGTTCATACCTGTCCCATGCAGGTTATATTCTCAAAAGGATCTGGGGGAGCTTTCATTCCTATAGAGGAGCACATCTGGTCTTCCTGGGTGCCCCTCCAAGAAAAAACAAAGATGGTCCTTATTCTGCAGCCAAAAGAAGATCTTGATTCTTTTTAAAGGTGGGTTTTGCTTTTAATGGCTTCCACTGTTAGTCCCTTCTCCCTTACCACTACTGCAACCTCATCCAATTAAGCTGGAGGGGAAATGTTTCCCTTAAATCCTAGCAATGTTCCCCAGAATCGTTAGTTAATTTGTACCTCTGATTAGATGTTTAGTGGGAGAAAAAAGCCTTTGTCAGGAAGCAGGTGTTTGGGGATGGGCCCCTAGCTCAGCCATCACTTTTTCTTTTGGCCACCATATCCTCACGAGTAAAACTATGATTAGAATAGAATTTTCCAAAGCTTACTTCATGGAATCCTAGTCTCTGAAAGATACTCTCCATAAAAAGGACTGGATCATAACACAAAAGTCCTTCATTTGATGACTCCCCTCTTAGAGACATGCATTTTAGCATGTTAAAGGCTCTGATTAGGCTTGCAAAGAATCCTATTTAATTTACATTTGGTTTAAGCCAGAGATTTCCCTTCTTTAAAAAAAAAAAAAAAAAAGGAAAGGTGCAGGCAGGTATGAAGGTGAGCAGGCAAGCAGGCAGGAAGAGAGAGGAGTAGCATTTTTCACCTATTTTTATTTTAGTTGTACTTCTCGGTTGCTCCCTCCAGGTCCCTGGGGTGCATGTAGACTGCGCTCAGGCAGAGACAAGGACCCAGGACCACTCCACCAAGGCACTCTAATTTTTCCTTCTTATTGCTGAACACAAAATGTTCTCAAGGAACCCTACTAACTCACCTCTTAGCAGAGCAGTGAAAAAATTCAGTTCTGATTCTCTGCTACCTGACCATAAAATAGTTTATTCCAAGCTATAAAAGTGGAACTAGAGTTTAAACTGTTTCTAACTTTCAACAGTAGGCTTGCCTAATAACAGACATTTTTGTAGGACCTAATTCAGCTCACCAAAACCCGGGCTCATTCAAACTACGTGGGTGAACTCCAGTGTCAGGACCAGACTCCAGGGCATACCCACCCATCCCCTGCTGTCTCTGGCTCCTACCACCCTCCACTCACGGCTCACCCCTGATGTCTCCTTGGGAAACAGTTTGGCTGTTTTGGCCACTCTCGCTCCACCATTGTCTGCCAAAACAATAAACTTTTATTGAGTTTTTTTAATAGGATAATTTTTTTTGGTCAAAATAAACGAACATTGTAATAAGTCAAACAACGGTATGTGGGGTGGGGGAGTTAATTGTTAACAGTTTTGTGTTTATCCTTTTCCCTTTCTCTGTGCCAGGATTTCTCAACTTTGGCACTATTAACATTTTGGAATGGATCATTTATTTACAGGGCAGGGCAGGGTGGTTGAGGGAGGAGAGGGTGTGTCAGGAATCAAGAGCTATCTTGTATGCCTTGTACAGAGTTCAGCAGCTATGCCACTAGCACTAAATGTCTTCAAGTACAATTGCCATGTGTCCCCTGTAGGACAGAATCGCTCCTGACTCGGAATCACAACTCCATGAGCTTATGGACGTATTCAAACAAATGCACATATATGGGCTGTTTCTTTAATGTATACATATGTGAATATAAAGTACAAAATATGTTAACTACTATACAAATTAGTAGTAATTTCCTTTTTTCATCAAAAATATTGTGTGGGGCCCCTCCTATAGCTTAAGTGGGTGCAGGCTGTAGAAGCTGTGGGCCTGGGTTTGAGACCTGTGACCAGGGGTGCAAAAAAAAAAAGTTTGGGAGGGATGGACATCCCTCCAGAGCAACACATCATTTATTTTATGTAATTGCTGCATAATATTCCCTACCATAAAGGTACCTTTGACAAATAGGCTGTTTTCTAGATTCTTTGCCTCTCAGTGATGTAATGCACATCTATGTATATCAAACCTTATATTCTGGAGCTTTTGTTTCTGAGGAATAGGGCAGAGGGTGTGTACACTAACCTTTAAATTCTGACAGATTATCTTCCCAATTGAGAGCATTGAGAGCAATTCATACCCTCACTGGCAGGGCGTGGGAATGTCAATCCTCACTCTAAACCCTGAGATTTAATGGCCTTTTACCCACTGAAAAGATGAAAAATGAGATATTCTGGCGTGCCCTGTTGGCTCAGGTGTTAAGTCTGTGGCTGGGGGGCATAGTACAAGCAAAGCTCAAGGACCCAGGTTTGCAACCTAAGGCAAGGGGGCTGGTGGGGGCGGCGGGGGCAACCAAAATGGACACCTATATAAGTAACTAATACTCTTTTCTCCTGTCTCTTCCTCCCTGCCTGCTTGTCTACTTGCCTTCATTCATCCTTATTTCCTTCCCCTGTAAAAAAAAAAAAGAAAAACAAAAAAAGGAAGACAATGAAAAGTAAGATACTCTTAGTTTCTGCATTTTCAGTTCCCTGACCTCTAAGGCAGCTGAGCATGCTGTTTATTGACCCTGTACGTTTCCCATTTCCTCAGGTATAACTGCCAGATTGTCACTGAGGCAAGCTTCTAACTTTTTTGCCTCAGTTTTGTTGTCTTTAAATTTTTCATAGCATCTGTCAAAAAGACAAGCAACCTGTGTTGGCAAGGGTGTAGAGAGAAAGGGACCCTCTGGTCGTGCATGGGGTGCAGGAAACTTGGCAATGAGGGCAGGAGTGAGAGTGAGACCTGCAGACCTCTTACACTACTGGGGGCTTTGTTTTCACTATGTGACTATATTGCCTATTCAGAAATGAAATAAACATTTTTAATGAGCTATTCATATTCTTATTTGGGGATTTTACAGATTTTCAGAGACTTTTTGAATGTTAGGGAGATTGTCTCTAGTTGTTTCCATGGCAAGCCTGGTCATTATTCAAAAGTGTGTAAAATGTGCCTCTATCATATCTTCCATCTATTTCAGCAGTGGATTCTGTCTTGAATCTGTCACAGGAAAGTGGAGGGGCAGGGAGCTTTGTTCTTGCTTTGGGCAGAGTTCACACAAGTTTGAAGTGATGGAATCAAAAGGGGACTCAGGTGCGCCCTGGGGGCCTAGCTGTCTAGGCCCTGGAAACAGTTCAAGACCTGGGGCCAAGGGGAACAACCAATGCAAACAACAAAATAAAGCGCTTCTTCCTCCTCTCTCTTCTTGCCTGCCTGCCTATTTGCCTTCATTCCTGCCTGTACCTTTCCTTGAAAAATAAATTCCTTAAAAAATGTGTATAAGAAATAAAAGCAATCTGATGAGCCAAGAGAGCAGCACAGGACACCTCATGTGGGACAAAGTAGGAATTGTTACCCCGCTTCGCTTAGGACCCTTCTCTCACTCACTGACTCCTCCTCCCAATCCTGAGCCCCATTTATTCTTCCAGAGAGAAACGTGAGCTCCATCTGGAAAATCCTAGTAAGTATCCTATTCTCCATACCACATCCACCTCTTCCTCCCTGCACCTCCCATCATTCCCTTCAACTGGACCGGCCCATGACTGTTCCTCCTAAGGAAGTCAGAGTCCATACAACCACATGGAAGAAGTTAGTCAAGGAACGTTTGCAGAGGGTTGGGCAGAGCTGAAGGAGCCCCAAGGGGCAAACTCAGCAGCTGCACTGACCACCCTGGGCTTGGCGGTATTGGCACCTGGTGACGGCTGTCACAGTAGGAGAAGCTATGACAGTGGCCATGGCCAGAGTCCAAGCAGAAAGAGTGGGGTGGAGGAGCCAAACACCCCACATCTCTCTCCCCGCCATTCTCCTAGGTCCTGCCAGTGATACTAACTGGTAACCAGAGGGTGAGGGAAGTCTGTTGATTTGGGCCTGGAGAGCAGACAGAGAGCAGTGTGGGTCTCTTCCTGTCTAAGACCTTATTTAGATGCTTTACCTTGCCATTACTGGCATTCTCCATTCCTTACTTCTTTGCCCCATTGGTACCCAAATCTCTACTGGCCCAGTCATTTGTTCCTGCTTCCAAGATGGCAGCTGGAGAGAAGGATGCACAGCATGACAGGCCTGTGATTGTCACTCTTGACTGAGCTTAGTGGTACTTTTTTTCATTGTCCTTAAGGCCCAGCCTGATCCATTTTGTATTTAACCCATTTACTGTTTAGGGAAAAAAAGTACAGCTCACTGCCAGCTTTCATTTGATTTTACATAAACATGCTCTTTGAGGCTGAAGCAAATCTGACTTTCAATGTGAAAACTAAATATAAAAACCGTTCTTGGCGTTATTTCTAAACAGGACTTGTCTTTCATCCTTACGTGACAGAAATGTATATGATGATCAGTACTTAATGATTTTTCTCATGTGGGAAATTTCAAAGCAGGCAACAACACAAAACAAAACGTCACATCTCACGCAAAAATATCACATTTCTTTCCAGATCTTGCTGATGTAGGGTTATTTCCATCATCAGAATTGTCTGTCTCGCAAAAATTCGATTCATCAAATGGATCTCAGCTAACAACTGTTCAAGAATGATGTTAACCTCATGTGTAGGAAAGCTACATTTTCTAGGATTTGACAATTTCAGCAACTGAGAATTACTATATTTTGTAAGTGGAAATATCACTACTGAAAACAGAATGCTATAAACAGAATGACTTCTTTTGTTTCCAAAGACTATCTATATACTAGCGTGATGCAAAAATAATAATGAAAGTGAGATATTTCCTGGTAAACTTTGAGGGTAAGGTTAGGGCTGTGATCCATGAGTTATCTCGGGGTTAACACTGAAGCTGCAACATAACTAACCCAATGGGATAAATGAGATATGCATTAACTGAGGAAAGAAAGACTATGCGGCAGCAACTCACTCAGCTGCCCTTCCCTCTCTTTTCTCTCCCTTCACCCCTTCCCTCTGGTCTTGGAGGAAGTGGGTCTCTCCTCCCCAAGTCTGTCCCTCTACCTGCCAGGCTTGTCACTTTCTCCCTGCATCAGGTGCCTTCCCTTGGCCTTCAGAGATGCTGGGACAAGAGACTTTCCTCAAGACAGCAACTCTGTCATCCATCTGTCTCATCCTTCCATTCACTTGCAGATTTCTTGGGAGAACCACTCCCTCCCTGTGTCTACATCTTCAATGATCACATACAGGTTGTCTCAACCCACCCTGTCTTCAGCTTCACTGTGCCCTGTAATTCCATCACTAAGGTCATCCTTGGTCTCCTATTTGCCAGGACCTAGATTTTGCTTACAACTCTATAGATACACTCTCATTAACCATCTCCTTTCTTTCCCCCAAAATAAGCTTCTGTGACCTTGGCATCTGACCTCTGTTCTTGGTTCTTCTCCTCTAATAGAAGTTGGTTCCCAGCTGCTGTTTCCCTCACTCAGGCACCACTAGAGACCTCTTTCCACTCCATTTTCTCTCCCAGCTAAGCTGCCTACCTCCTGGTCCTTTAGGGACTAAAAAGTCAAGTTACCCAAACTTATCTTCTTTTCCCCTCCAGGTTTTTCCTACCACTTCCTGCCTACCCATCTCTTCTCTGCCCAAACCTTTAATGACTTCCCCTCTCACAGAGAGTGAAGACCAAATATACTAGCAAGTCTTTAAATCCTTCCCCTTGCTATCCTTGCCGTTGGCATTCTAACCACAATATTCTTTGCTTTTCCTCAAAGGCTTCTCTGCTCATTTCCTCTGGAGTTCTTCAGGACCAGTCCTGACACCTGCCTCCCGTGTCAGGAAGTTATTTGTTCCCCCATCTTGTTTTCTCATAGCAGTGTACAAATCTGTGAAGCCAAACTCAAAAGACCAAGGACAATTAAGTTTTTTGTAAACTTTTTGTAAACTCAACAGCACAATGAAGTATCACTTCATCTCCACTAGGATGACTAAAATAAAAAAAAAACACAGATAATGGCAAATATTGGAGGATATAGAGAAATCAGACCCTCATACACTGCTGATGGAAATATAAAATGGTGCAACCATTTTGGAAAACAACTTGGCAGTCCTTCAAAAAGTTAAACATGAACACAGCAATTCCACTCACTTATTTCAAGAGAACTGAAATATGTGTTTACAAAGACACTTGTACATGAATATTTGTTGTAGCATTATTGGGTAGAGATAATCCAAGATCAATAGATGAATGGATAAATAAAACATAGCGTATCTATATGAAGGAATATTACTCTAAAGATGTAAAAGGGAACAAAGTACAGTATGTGCGCTCCAGTAACAACCTCTTTGGGGACTCCCTGTTTCCAGTTCCTCCTATCTCTGTCCTGCTTCAGTAGTACTGAATTGAATCTTCCTCAGAGAACCCCTTAGCACTACCCTCATGGTCCTCCTCCTGAATCACCTGAGTCCCGCACTTCCCCAGTGGTGAGAGCTTCCAGTCCATTAACACATCATGTACATTCATGTCTTTACACATTCTGTTCTCTTTTCCTTAAACACTTTTCCTTCCTTTTAGAAACAGTGGCAAATTCTAGTTCAAACAACATGGTGATGTTTGTGAGGTCATCAAACTCCCTGGCAAGGTTGTCAACCCACTCCCTTATGCCTGGATCACTCCAGGCTTACCTCTTTTACCAGGGTAATTATCTTTTTGTATGTATTTTGAATCCACGCAGTCAAAGCATAATAGATGCTCAGTGTTTGTTGAATGACTACTAAATGGATCAACCCATCACACCAGACAATTGTTTATCCATCTTTTGCTGTACCTGGTTTGTTGAAAACTGTACTTCTTTTGTTATATAATGTCCTTGCATAAGATTTCACGATAAATTATTAAGAAATTAAAAATAAGGGGAAAAAATCATTTCCTTCCACTGCGGAAACTGTTGTATAGAGAAACATGTAGCCCTTTGTGTCCTCCCCTTACTTTTCCTCCCTTCCAGGAATCTCAGACACAGATTTAATATTCATTCACATAATCACACTAGCCCTCCTGGCCAAAATGTGACTCTTCCTCCTCTTTGTGGCTTTAATTTTCTCTCTTTTCTCTAATAAGTCTTTGAAATCAGCCCATTAAAACATGGAGGAAAATAAATATATGGTCGATGGAGTCAGAGAAACATGGGTTCAGACAATCCTGCGCCTTAGCACCTATGTAATTTGGGTAACTTACTGAAGCCCTAATTTCTCTTTTGTAGAGTAGTTAAAAGACTAAAAAGATGACCAAGTGTGATAATTACATGAGTAGAAGCTACAAATGAATAAAATAATTGGTAGCATCATTTCAGGTTGGCTTTTGGGGAGAATAAGCAGATATCCACATAGGTAGACTTGGGAAGGAGCAAGGCCAACTTGCTTGAAGTCTCTCTCCTGGATCAGTTTAATGACTAGGGTCACTATTCCAAGGGCTCTGGGGAGCCCAGTTTTTTAACTGGGCTGAGATATCAAATCATTAGGAGTGGGAACACATAATATGTGACCCCACTGAGTAGAAGGGACTGAGGGAATAGTGATCCTAAGAAGAGGAGGAGAAGAGGAGGAAGAATCAAGGGAAAAGGGGAAAAGGAAGAAGCAGAGGAGAATTCTGGGCAGGTCCTCTGCTAGGCAGAGCTGCCCCCCTATAAGGGCTCTCTGTTGGGGTCAATGAGCCACCTGTTAACTAACATCATTTTCTGCTCTTTTCAGAGTCCTCTGGGAGGAATGTGAAGGCATCAAGGGTAGAGTCTGAACACAAAGAAGTGAGCACAACAGGCCCCTAAAGTGAAGCCCAAACCCTGGAGAAACTGTTGCCATTAAGCATTGATAGCTCTGGGCTTACACATCTTTTATAAACCAGTGTATGACCTGGGGTCAGGCAGAGGACTGCCAAGCCTGTTTCTTCATCTGAAAAATGAGGGTGGTAATAGTGCTCTACAGTCTGTTGTGAAGATCAAATGAGGTAATGTTTGCGAAAGCAATTCATATATTGAAAGAGATTATTCTTACATAGGTTATTACTATGGGACTAGCTCTGGCTCTTCATATTAAACTTTCAAATGATGCTCCTTACAGCATGCAGGAATGCAGGCAAGTAGGCAGACAAGCAGAAGAGAGAGAAGGAAGAAGCATTTTATTTGATCTCCATTTTAGTTGTTCACACTGGTTGTTTCCTCCCAGGACTCGAACCCAGGGGTATGTGGTCTGCATCCTTTGGAGGCGATTGACCTACTGCTGCTTCACTAGGGCACTCCTAGAACATTTTAAATGGCAGGCATTCTCAGAAGACCAGGAAGGCATTTGGATAGGATCCTTCCAACTTTTCCAACATCCCTTTTGACAACTCAAAATTCAGATGGATTAATGGGCCCAGATCCTAGAGGAATTGATCAAAGAAGGTAAGAATCAAACAGTTAAGCTTCTGCGAAGGTCAACTAACACTGCAGGGCAGCTGCCTTCTCTCATCACATCCTGACCCCTGAGGGACTTGCTCAGGGGATCAGCTTTGCCAGGTCCCAGCTACAGTATCATCACTGAGGACCTGACCCAGCCCTTGGCTTAACTCTCCTAATTACTAATGATCTGTGCTTATCTACTTGCCTAGAGGCAACCTGTTGCACTTGCAGGAGAAATGAAAGCAGGATGGTGACAACCTCTATCAGCACCAAACCTGAAGGTGTAGGAAGCCCCTTCAGGGTACTTTTACAGAAAGTAAACTAAGGTAGAATATTTGAAAGAAAAAACAAACGAAAAAAAAAAAAACCCTGCTTCAATTATTCTTTCCAGTGTACACTGATCACAGGGTCCTGCCCAGAAAAGAACCCGCCGCAACCATCATGGAGAGCACATAACACTCTGAAATTGACCTGAAGTCAATTAAGACTCTTCCAATCTTAAATTCTCCACCTCCTGGAGTTTTACCACCCTTTTCTGAACCGCTGCCTAAGACGGAGCACGAAGGGCAACTGCGCAGGCACCACCTTAGCAGTCATGGCTATACTGTCAGCAGCTCTATTCCCTCTATTAAATTCTCCTTTCACTCTTAACCCGTCTGGAAGTTGCTTTCAGACATTAGTTCTCCCTTCTCCAGTCCGTGACGATGGAATAAATCTGACTGGCTGAACTCTCTCCCGTGAATTTGGTGATTGCAGCACCCACCAGTCAGAAGGACCCCCAAGTTGAGGAGGAGTCAGTGTCTTTATCAGCCAGCTTGGCTCAGCGATTCTGCCACCATTAGTTACTCGTGGTGTAAGTTAAAAACCAGTTCCCCGTTAGAGCCGGGCGTGGATTTTGTTCATGACAGGGCTGGCTTAGGATAAAGAAAATTCATGGTGTAAATGGTCTAGCTCCATGCCAGACACAGCGTAGAGGCTCAAGGAGCACTTGTTGAACGTGAATCTGAGTGCTGGTATCCTCCAAAGAGCATGTATGCAGGCACCCACTTAGAATCCTTCTGTTCCCAAAGCAAAACATAAAAACTGTGGATGGGGGTTAAGAGCGGCGGTGGTTTTGCTCTCAAAGCAGGCACCTGTAGTGTCTCAACTTCCACCGGTCCAAAGTGATCCCACTGCAGTGACCACAAACTGTACCAGGTTCAAACCATGGTGCCACCCGCTCCTGTCCTCGTGCCCTAGGCAAGCAGTAACAGTCCCTCCGGGCCTCAGTGACCTCCGTTCGAAATGAAGTCATCGCCCCCTGGTTAGGATTCAGTGACTCACGCCGTATACAGCGGCGGGCATAAAGCGATCGCCAGGGAAACGAGGAGTTGCTCCGAGCGACCAGCACCTCCACGCCTCCAGGGAGCGCTGTGCTGGACTTCCGGCTGCAGCGTGCACGCACGTGGACACACACGTGGCGCAGCCGCAGTCCGCGCCAGACCGGAACTGACGCCCGCTGCCTCAGAGGTGCAGCTTTGCGGAAGACTGAAGACCCAGGGACCCTTGAGGTAGGGACTCACATCTCTGCCTTTCAGCCCACGCCTCCGCGGTCCTTCCACCCCTCCTGCCCTGAAAGCCTGAGCCCAATTCCTCTTACCACTAGCTGGCTCTATCCGCCCAGGCCTTCCGGTCACCGTTCTCTTGACCGTCGCCCTTGAGGGTGAAGACTGCCGTGTGGTGGCATCACCCCGCCACTCAAGTGCTAGGATCTCTAGTTCCACTTTACAGGTAAGGACACCGAGATTGATGAAACTCGAGCCCTTCGTGACCCCACCATTAGTAAACAACCCAACTGGGACTTCAGTCGGCCGCGAACCCGGTCCGGTGTGGGTCCGCTTGGCACCGCTTTCCACCTCCTTGTTTGCGTGTTCGATTCCTGCGCTCAAAACATGCGTGTTAGCATTTTACTGTGTACCAGGCACCGTGCCGGGAGCAGGGCGAGACCAGACCAAAATGGACCAAGCTCCCCTGGGTGGTGCAGTCACCAGGGCATAGTTTGCTTTGTTGAAGTGGAACTTTCTTCAGACGAATTTGAGGTCGGTTAATGTTTGGTTGATTCGGCATTTAAAAAAATAAATAAGTACCCCAGGGCATAGTCCACATCCATCCCAAGGACCCCGGGTTCACGACCTTCAGGGCAGAGAACAACCAAGATGAACAACTGAATACGATAATGAAGAATTTCTTTCTCTGTCTTCCTGCCCGCCTACCTACTTGCCTTCATTCCTGCCTGCATTAATTCATAATAATAAATAAATAAAATAAGAATGATGTTCCCCAGGGCACAAAGGGTAGTTCTTTCCAGAAAGGCTTTTTCTCTTCCCACCTCCGCACTTTTTGATGGATGTGGAGTTTATGACACTGGAGACTGACTTTTCGTTGTGGATACAACTCATCTCATTTCATCTTTCAGATTGTGAGTTGAGCCCTTGCAGACCAGAGCCACGTCCCTCACAAACATTCCTAAGCTATTAAATATTTGTTTAAAAGAGAAGATACAAAGCTTGGTGTTAGGAATAAGGCATCTTGGAAAATAGTCTTCATAAAAAACAGGACAGTCGTAATATTCTGAGTTAATCTTGGATCAAGATACAAAGCTTTCTGGATTCCATAATTAGTTTGGCCTCATCACTACATTTTAAGAAATATTATTTTTCTTGTAGCTAGGAAAGTAAAAGAACAAAAGTGAAGTGACACATTGAAATCACACCATGGAATCACTTGTGAGACAGTGATGGGGAGCTGGGGAGGTTGGGGAGGGAGACTGAACAGGGTTTGGGCTTTGGTTTACAGTATTTGCAGAGACACTGTCCTAGGGTGTGGGATGGGGTAAACAGATGGACCAGCAGAGAACTGCAGAGGAGGGAGTGTGGCAGAGCCAGTCCTTAGCCTGAAAGAATGAGTGAACATAAGTGGGATATAAGGAAACAACAAATGAACACACACACCCCAGCAAAATTCACAGGACCAAGGCTGTGGCTACCAAGGGTATGGGTGGGGAGAGGCAGGGAAGAGGAAATAAGGTGATGTTTAAGCCACTGGAACTCTGGCGGTGGGTGTAGTGTGAAATACTCACAGACTGAGGTGTAATTTCAGTTTGCTAAAATACATCTGGCATTGTGAACAAGAAAGAATAAAACTTTTAACCACCAAACAGTATGAGTGAAATTGAGGAATAAGTCGACTGGTTGGGTGTTTGGGGCTTGGAAGGACAAAGGCAAAAGTAAAGTTTAGATATTGAATTTGTCTCCCCATTGGATTGTTGGGGGGGCCGTGACATTACCACCTTGTCACCTCTTGGGTTCCTTTTTCCACACCTAGCACTTGGATCATGTTAGATTAACCAGGATAATACTTTTTAATTAGCTCTGGGATGCGCCATTAAATGTTAAATGTTCACATTATAACAGTTCTGAAATTGAGATGGGTCTCTCAGTGGTCTTCCTTTATGTCATTGTTCACTTGGCAGTTTTTTGTCTTTCTTGGTGGCTCAAACGTCTTGGTTACTCCTAAGACCAGCAGCATCTTCTCTTGAATGAAGTACCATAGTCTCGTGGCCGTGGTCTAGTAATTACAAGATGCAGAGTTGAAAATTCAGGCAGGAAAGCTGCATACTGGTGCTCAGGTGTTGAGTTTGCACGTAGGGGTATAGACCATGTAAAACCCAAGAACTCATGTTCAAAACCCAGCCGCAGGGGAAACAACTAAATAAAAACAAAATACTTCTTCCTCTCTCTTTTTGGCTGTCTATCTACTTGCCTTCATTCCTGCCTGTAGCTTTACTTTAAAAAAAAAAAAAAAAAGCTTCTTCCTTTTCTCTCTTCCTTCCTGCCTGTGCTCTTCCTCAAAAACAAAAAACCAAACATGTGAAAAAAGACTTAGGCAGAAAAAAATGACCTGTTATCAGACTTGAACCATCTACTGTAGTTCATTTCCTCTTTGAAAATGCAGTGTGAGGGAGGGCACTGGTAAAAACCGGGAAACAACAGGTACTTACATGAAAACATATTACTTGGTGGGTTGGAGAGGTAAGAAACTGCTGGTGATGTCCCATCTTTCCAGGTAAACTTAAAACTATCAAATAACCACAAAGAAACATGTATGAAACATGCTTTTCACACAGGCTTAGTCTCCCACTGACTAAGCAGCTCTGTCCAGAGAGCCTTCTCAGGACCATAAATCTCAGTGTTCCTTTTGGGGCATAGGACCCAGGCTCCATCATCTGCTGGAGTCTTGGTAAGCCTGGGTCTATTCCATGACAGATCCGTCTGGCTACTATAAATTTCTTAAGGTCGGAGACCATATCTTACTCCTCCCTGGTTTCCCAGTGTTCAACAAAGTGAGATATCAAGGGTGTTAAATTGGGGTTTGGAAAGTGGGACTATGGTTGAGTCAATTTGTCTTCCTAACTCCTAAGTCAAAGTCTTTATTGCATAGGAATCATATTCTGCATGAGGGTTCTGTTCACGGCCCCTTAATCCTCCATACAGCTGCTTTGTGAGTTGTTGCTTTTGTGAGCTAACCTGAAGAGCTTATTTCTCTCCAACCTCTATCCTTCTTATTTCTAACCCTTACCTTGTGGAATGAGCTTTGGGAACTTATAAATTGGAACCTATCATATGTCAACCCACTTGGTGATTTGTTCCCAAAAAGCCTCACTAGTTAAGTTACAGGACATTAGAATCTTAGCTGGTGCAGCGGGTTGTTGATGCTGAGTTTGGTGTTTAAATGGTTGAGCAGGTCCCAGGCAAGGAAGAGTAGAAAAGCAAGTGAGGAACTCCTGGAAACATAATGCCAAATTCACCCTCTGCTTTGTCTCCAGAGAAGACATAATCTGGAACCCAGAGAGCCTCGTCATCTGCTGGACTTGACCCCTGCTCTCTGATCCCACCCTGGCTGACCTTAGCTGCTCCTTCTAGAAGGAGATACTTTGAGCATACAAAACAGCTTTTCACAAGTCCCTCCAAGGTTGGTTGATTGGGAGTGATTTGTACAAAAGTAGAGACTTTTTGGAGCGTTCCTTCTCTGTCTTTATTAGCAGACTCCCTGGCTCGCTTGAGAAGGCTGCCGCCGTCACTGCCACTGCTATCACCAGTGAGCCATTTTCACTCTTTTAATCTTTTTTGGAGATGTTTTTATGGTAGATACCCGAGGGTCTTCTAGATTTCATTTTGATTTGTACAAAGTACTGATTATCACTATGAAGAATTTTTGGAAAAAAAATGAGTATTAAAAACAAAAATAAATTTTCAACCACTACTTTAAAAATTTTTCAGGCAATGATTATCATTGGATACTAAAATTAGGAAATGATGATAAACAGGATGTTTGTGTACTCTGTAAGCATTTTCCCATAGATACTGATTAATTAAAAAAGAGAAAAATAATAATGGCAGATAACCACACTGGCCAGGTATTTAAAGTTAGTGACATCAGTAACAGGCCAAATCGACATAATTTGCCTTTTGCTATTATGTACTGAAAAGGACACTCCATCACATCTGTGTATTCCTGTCGTAAACCTAGAACCTTAATCTAATCATGAAAAACTTTACATAAACTCAAATTGAGACTCTACTAAATAACTGGCTGATGTTGTTGAGATTGTGTACTTATTTGTACACGTACTAGAGAAATCATTAATGATAAAGCAAATACAGTGAGATATTGACATTTGAAGAATTTAGATAAAGGGCATGTGGAAATTATTTGTATTATTATTGCAACTTCTGGAAAATCTGAAATAATTTTAACATAAAAATTAGGAAAGGTTGGTTTTCACAATTTTTTCAGTAAGAATAACAGATGTGACAAACCCTGGTAGAGTGACAGGTTAGTAGCCTCCAAAGGAACACAAGGTCACATACCAATAGGTTCAACTCCCAAGTCCAGAGGGAAACAACCAGTGTGAACAACTAAAATAAAAATAAATGCATCTTCCTCCTCTCTTTTCCTGCCTGCTTGCTCCCCTTCATTTCTGCCTGCACCTTTCCTTTAAAAAAAAAAATTTTATATGTGGGAGCAGATCAAGTATGTTATTTGCATGTATTTGGGAGGGAGAGCATGACAAATCTAAATGTTTTTCATAGTGTGATAACATTAAAATTTTGTCTATCTTGGTAGAGAACACAGTAGAAACAAGTGCCTGTGTCTTTCAAAAGACATGTATAAAAATATGCATAGCAGATTTATCTTAATCCTCTGAAATAAGAAACAACCCAAATGTCTGTCAAAAGGAGAGTGGATAAATAAGTTGTGATATATTCATTTGATTCTTATGATGGGATACTATATAATAATGAAAAAGTGAATTATTACAATATGAAACAGTAGATGAATCTCATATGCATAATGTTGAGCAAAATAAAATGGTACAAAATACATGATTTCATGTTATATGAAGTCAAAAGCAGCAAAATAATTGATTGTGATTGTTTTAGAAGCAGAGTAATGTTAGTTTTGGAGTTACTGGTTAGAGGAGGTATGAGAGGAGAGCTCCTTTTTGTTTGTAAAGAATGTTTAATATCTTGATCTCAGTAGTGGTTATATTAAATATGTTATTATTACAAATGTATGTAAACATTCATCAACTGAACACTTAAAATTTATTCACCTTTGCGTGCCCTGGTGGCTAAGCCTGTGACTGGGGCATGGACCCTGTAAAGCTGAAGGAACCCATGAAGCCAAGGGGAACAACTGAAAATAAAAAGTATTTCCTCTTCCTCCTCTTCTTTCCTTCCTTAAAAATGCTCATTCCTCCCTTCCCTTCCTCTCTATAAAAAAAGAATTATGTACCTTATATAAGTTGTGCAGTAACAAAAACAAAGTAAGACACACCCTGGTGACCCAGTGGGTTAGTTCACTGTGGCATAGTCTGTACACATCCCAAGGTCCCAGGTTCAAACCCAGTGCTGGGAAAAGCAACAAGATGAACAGCTAAATAAAATAAAGTACTTCTTCCTCCTCTCTCTTCCTGCCTGCTTTCTGCTTTCCTTCATTCCTACCTATACCTTTTCTTTAAAAAAAAAAAAAAAAAAGTGCAAGTGTGTCTTGTGTGGATTATAGATCCAAATTTGAACTGCAGAATAATAAATATTGTAATAGGTAGCATGAGAACATGTTGATGACTCTAGTATCTAGAGTCTTAAACGAGACCCAGAACTAACAATAGGAGGAAATGTTGATAAACTGAGCTGTATACAACTTGGAAGCTTCTCTTAAATACACCATTAGTGAAATGCCAAGTCATAGGAGAAAATAATAGCAGCACATATAACTGACAGAAGGCTCATGCTGAGAATATATAGAATGCCCTGAAATCAGTTTACAAAAAGGATAACTCAGTAGAGAAATTAACAAAAGACTTGAACTACAATTTATAAGAGTATGTCCAAGTGTATAACAGAATGTGAAAAGGTGCTCAACTTTTTAGAATCAGAGAAAGGGAAATGAAAAGATGCACTGAGACACGCACCCTGGTGGAGTCGTGGTTAGATCAATCACCTCCAAAAAGTACAGGCCACATACACCTGGGTTCAAGTCCCAGGTCTAAGGGGAAACAACCAGTGTGAACAGATTTAAAAAAGCAAAATGCTTCTTCCTCCTCTCTCTTCCTGGCTGCCTGCCTACGCACCTTGATTTCTACCTGCACCTTTCCTTTTAAAAAAAATGCATTAAAAATTCACTGCACACCCTTTACAATGGTAAACATTTAAAAGACTGATGTTCTGGTGCATCCCTCTGGGGCTGGAGGAAGCACCCATAATGAACAACTAAATAAGATAAATGTCTCTTTCTCCTCTCTCTTCCTGACTGCCTACTTGCCTTCATTCCTGTCTGAAGCTTTCTTTTAAAAACCTGTCACCTCAGCTCCTCAATCTATATTATTTTGTTAAGGCAGTCTGAGTAGGTGAAGGCACAGGTAAGTGTATAATAGCATTGACCACCTCATATTTGGAGGGCCCATTCTGAGCTGGGCCCTACATTGAGTGCTGGGGACAAGACTTCCTCTGTGCCCTCAAATGACTCAAGAAGACAACTAACTCATCAGTGTTGTAAAAATGCATGAAGTGCTGTGAGGGTGGTGAGGAAGGGCTGAGAAACTGTTCGGTTTCCTCAGTCAGCAATGACACATTTACGTCTCTAATAAACTTTAAAGTGCTCCCCACTTTAGTGCTCCTCTGGAGCGGTGAACTGCTGAACTTTCAGAATCCGGAGTGTGCTGGATTTTATGAGCTTGAGGAGCAGTCAGAACTGGAGCAGCATAAACCGTCCACTCTGGACTGGAGCAAAGGCGGGTGTGTGTTACCTAAACTTAGTGGGCTCTGCATTGTTAGGAAGACACAGAAACAATTGTACTTTAGAAAAAGAAACCACTTAAAAAGGTTTCCAACCCCCTGTTGTTGCAGGCAGCTTTTTGCTGCATGGAGTTGGTTTCATTGATGCATGAGCATTTTCTGATTCTTTTTGTATTATATTTTATCATCTCTGTGGACTTATAAATGCTAATGAATTTGCTTGGTTTAGGTCAGTTATTTTGTCTTTTCACATGTTCCAGACTCAGCTTAGTGCTTTAAGAATCTCAAAAGTTGTTTTATTTTTATTTATTTTTTTTTTTAAAGAGCAGCTTTAATTCCTCCCCACCATAAGTTCTCAAAAGGCATTATCAGTCACATAGAATATTTCTGGATGATTCTTGTCTTGCTTTTCTTTCTTTTTCTTTTTTTGGAATGGTAAAGGCAGGAATGACTACAAGTAGGCAGGAAGAGGGAGGAGGAAGAAGCATTTATTTATTTTCATTTAGTTGTTCATATTGGTTGTTATCTCCATACCTGGGAGAGGAACCTGGACCCTTGGAATGTACATGGACTGTGCTCCTCTGAAGGTGGTTGACCTAACTGCTACTCTACCAGGGAACACCATACTTTCTTTTTAAAAAACGGGTTTGTTTGGTTTTTTTTAGCTACAGATCACATACAATTCAGCCATTTAAAGTGTACAGTTTACAGAGTTGGGCAATTATCACCACAGTCCAACATTTTCATTACCCTCCACAAAGAAACCCTGCATCATCCCCTGCAGCTTCCCAACTCCAAGCAACTACTAATCTGCTTTCTGTCTCTGTGGGTTTTGTTATTCTGGACATTTCATATAAATAGAACCACACAATATGTACTCTTTATGAGTCTGACTTTTACTAAGTGTAATGGTTTTGAGGTCCAGCCATGTTGTAGCATGTTTCAGTACTTCATTTCTTTTTAGACTGACTATTATTTCATTATATGGATATATCACATTTGTTTATCCTTTCAAGAATTGATGGACATTGTTTCCATTTTGGGCTATTCTGAATAATGCTGACATTTGTGTATGAAATTTTGTGTTTTATTTCTCTTTGGTAGATAACTTTGAAATGGAATTCCTTGTTCATCTGGTACCTCTATGTTTAACCTTTGAGGACCTGCCAGATTGTTTCCCAAAACTTTTTTCCCTGAAAATAATCGATTGTTCTTTAACTTTTGTAAGATTTGTAAGTTTTACTACTGACCTGTTTTGCTGTTTGTAAAATTGCTTCCATAAAATAGTTGTAAGTATAATCCCCATACTACACCTCTCTGTCTCTTCTCATTTCTCATCCTCTGTGAGTACTGCTGGATGAGAGTTTCAGTCCTTCAGTCTTAAGAACAAAGACATTTCCCCTGATGCATTATTATTTATGGACCAACCAGCTTTTCAGATAAGTCTCATTTTAAGAGCAGTTTCTTTGGTTGATTTTTACCTGTGATCTCACTTGCATTTTAAACCTTTGAGAGTTTAGGTAGATTGTTGATAGTTTTTGGTTTTTGAGCTTGTGTCTGGGTAAATTTTTTTTTAAAGGAAAGTGCAGGCAGGAATGAAGGCTAGCAGAGGCAGGCAGGTAGGAAGAGAGAGGAGGAAGAAACTTCCTATTTTTATTTAATCGTTCATCCTGGTTGTCGTCCGCACCCCTTACCCCCACCAGCCCCAGGATGCAAACCCAGGTCCTTGGGATGTATGGGGACTGCTCAGGCTGGAGGCAGCTAACCCAACTGCTATTCCACCAGGGTATGCCTGTGTCATCTTTTATGATCATGCTGATGTTGTGGCGATATCATCAGCAAGATGATGTCCAAATCAGGAACACAGGAAAGCCCTTTGTAATTTACACAAAGCCTCCACCTTCCATAGAACTCAGGAATCTTGCTGCCAAATACACCACTATGGACTGAATTGTGACCCCTTGAAATCCATAGATGGAGTCTTAAACCCCAGTACCAAAGAATGTGACTGCATTTGGAAGTAGAGTCTTTAAAGAGGTAATTAAAGTTACTTGAAGTCATTAGGGGTGGGCTCTAACCCACTATGACTGCTGTTCTTATAAAAACAGGCAATTAGGACACAGACACATGTACACAAAAGAGAGACTGTGTGGCAAGTCAAGGGAAAGATTCAGAAGAAACCGGTCCTGCCAACACCTGATCTTGGACTTCTAGCCTCCAGAACTTTAAGAAATAAATGTCTGTTGTTTTAGCTCCTAGTCTTGTATTTGTAATGACAGCCCAAGATGACTGCCGCATGTGCCTAATGCTCCTTTGCCCTGACACCCTGTTACCCTCCTGCCCTTGGGCCTAGTGGACAAGCCACCCCACCCTTGGTCCGCTTCTGAGCCCCCATAGAGATCTCTGTCTGAGCCTTCCTGATGCCTCCATTTTGGTCTCCTGGGCCTCAGCCTGCTCCTTCTTGTTTCCCCAGGTCCAGAAGTACATCCCATATAGAAGGCATTTCCTGGCCCAATATGTCACCCCACAGGTGGAAAGAAAATGCAGTCGGGGGCTTTTGTCAAGCCTTGGACTGATACCATAATCCAATATAATGTTGCTTAAATTTGCTAAATCTGTGTACCCCTGTGTCTCAGTGGCTAAGTGCAGGCCATGTAAAGCCCAAGGACCTGGCTTCAAGACTCCCGGCCAGGGAAAGGGAAAGAAAAAAAATTACTGATTGACATTAGCAGTAGTTACTTTAATATTAAATTATGCATTTTAAAATCACTAGTAATCAAATAAGTATGCTCTGTGAAATTTTCATGTGTAATACTCTGTGATACTCTTTACAAGGGGAAGTTCAGTGATTCCTCAGCTCTTCCAGGATTCTCCTGTGGAAGGTGAAATGGGAGGACTGACGGTGGACACTAGTTACCCAAAGATGGCTTTTATTATCCCACGAGCATTTTTATTTAATTTAACAGAATTTGCATCTTGTGTTTTCTTCCAGATGAGTTCTCATGTGGAAACAATTTTATATGCTGAAAAGTTAGTCTCAACATTTGCTAAGTAGAAGAGAAGTTGGTACCTTTTTAATTTCTACATTTTTTAGATTAAATCATTTTATTGAGGGTCTTTAAGGGAGGATTAAAGGTCTAGGAGAGCAAGATCCAACATCGTTGGCCCCCAGCTTTACAATTACTGAAAGCTGGGCATTTTTTATCAAGTATAATGTACATCAAGTAAAATTTAACCTCTTTAGAAATGGGCAATTTAGTGGGCACTGGCAAATGTATGTAGTTTTGTTTGTTTTTTTAAAGTAAAGGTGCAGTCAGGAATGAAGATGAGTAGGCAAGCAGGCAGGAAGAAAAAGAGGAGCAATTTTTAATTTTTATTTAATTTTTTCATCTTGGGTATTCCCCCTGGTCCCTGGATATAAACTCCAGGCCTTGAGATGTATGTGGACAAAACTGGGCCAGAAGCAGTGAACCTAACTGTACTCCACCAGGACTCACCAAGTGTATATAGTTTGAGTATCTGCTACCACGATCAAGATAGAGAATATTTTCATTCACTTAGAGGTTTAAAAAAATGAGAAAAAATTCTTACAGTGAGTGGAGGATCGGTGATCCCAGGCAATACATACCTGAAGACTCAAAGGAATACAAGTGTCAGACGAAGAGAAGGATAGTTTTTTAGGACCATCCTTATCTCCCTGGTCACTTAGAAACTTCCAGTGCTGCCGTCTAGTGCTGAGAGAGGCACGCATTTGGAATATTTTATTTTAAAATTGTATAAAAGTTACAATCATAAGTCCTTTGCTTAATATGGTTATTTCATATTTCTTGGTTTTCTTATTTATTTATTTATCTTAAAGGAAAGGTACAGACAAGCATGAAGGTGAGTAGGCAGGCAGGAAGAGAGAAGAGAAAGAAACATTTATTTTATTTTATTTAGTTGTTCATCTTGACTGTTACCCTCTGGCCCCATGTCTCAAACCTGGGTACTTGGGATGTATGTGGACTATGTCTGGTGGCCTTACCCATTAGGCCACCAGGGTGCACCATTTTTCTCTTTTTAAATCCATGATTACTCCCAAGTTGTGTTGTCTTCTACTTACTTTATATTATTTTACTTGTGTGTTTTTTTCTCATATATAATTTATACATTTATCTTTTATTCTGTCAAAATATAACATAAAACTTAACGTTTTAGTCATTTTAAAGTAAATAATTTAGGGGCATTTAGTACATTTACAGTGTCATACAACCATTGCCATTATCAAGTACTAGAACATTTTCCTGACCACAAAAGGAAACTATACCCATGAAGCAGTCACTCCCCTTTTCTACTTCCACTCCCAGCACCTGGCAACCACTAATGTGCTTCTTGTTCTACAGATGTGCCTATTCTGAGCATTTCATGTATATATAATCATATAGTATTTGGCCCTTTGTGTCTTATTTCTTTTACTAAGCATGCTGTTGAAGTTTATCCAAATCCAGCATGTATCAGTAATTCATTCTTTTTTATGGCTCAGTAATATCCATTGTTGGATAGACTACATTTTGTCCATTCAGCAGTTGATAGACATTCGCATTGTTTCCACGTTTTGGCTACTTGAATAGTGCTGTTATAAACATTCATGTACAAGGATCTGTCTGAGAAATTGTTCATTTCTTTGGGTATACACCAAGGAGTGAAATTGCCGGTTCATGTGACAGTTTTGTTTAATTTATTGGAAGACCACCAAACTTTTCCACAACAGCTAAACCATTTAATATTCATACCATCATTGTATGAGGATTCTAGTTCTCCAATCCTCACAATACCAGTGTTGATTTTTTTTAATGATGGCCATCCTGGGGCATGTGAAGTGATATCTCATTGTGGTTTTGATTCTCATTTCCTTAATGTGGTGACTAATGACATTGAACATTTTTTCATGTGCTTATAAGTCATTTGTATATCATTTTTTTGGAGCTTGCCTATTTGGGTCTTTTGTTTGTATATTAGCTTGTTTTTTGCCTTCTTGTTGTAGAATTCTTCATATATTCTGAATTAGACTTTCACCAATTTTACAAATTTTTTTTGCACTCTAGGTTGTCTCTTCACTTTGTTGTCCTTTGAAACACAAAAGTTCTAAATTTTGATGAAGTCCAGTTTACTTTTTGTTTTGTTATTGTGATTTTGGTGTTATACCTAATAAATCACTGCCAAATCTGAAGTCATAAAGATTTACTCCTATGTTTTCTTCTCAGAATCATAGTTTTAATTCTTACATTTAATCATACAGATTTTTCATCACGAGTTAATCGTGTATAGTGTTTGGTTTGATATGAGTCCAAGGTCTTTTTTTTTTTTTTTTTTTTGCTTATAGATGTCTAATCATCCGTTTTGATAATTGTACCTTTGTAGTAAGTTTCAAAATTAGTGAGTTTGAGTTCTCCAATTTTGTTCTTTTTCGGAATTTTTTGAGGGTTGCTCTTGATTCCATGTGAATTTTAGGATTGGCTTTTCCACTTCTGCAAAAAGTGCAGTTGGGGTTTTCATAAATGCTTTTTTATTTTGATTGCATTAAGTATGTAGAACACTTCAGAGAGAATTGTCATCATAGTATAGCAAGCTTTCTGATTCATGAATGTGAGATATCTTTCCATTTATTTATTTCTTCTTTACTTTTCTTTCAATAGTGCTTTGTAAGTTTTCAGAATTTAAACTTTGTTAAATTTATTCCTAAGTATATTCTTATTTTAATTGAGAAAATTGACATATTATATTACATCATTTTAAGTTTTTAGCATAATTATTTTATATGTGCATACCTAGTATTCTTTATATTATTATTATAAATGAAATTGTCTTCTTAGTTTTATTTTTGGGTTGTTCATTGCAAGGATATAGAATTGTACTTGAGTTTTGTATATTGACTTTATACACTGTCATGATCTTAATAAACTTGTTCAGTAGTACTAGAAGTTTTTTGGTGGAGTCCTTTGGATTTTCTATATATAAGATCATGTTATCTATCTGTAAATAAGCTTGGTTTTATTTCTTCGTTTCCAGTTTAAATGCTTTTAAATTTATTTTTCTTGCGTAACTCATATGGCTGGGATTTTCAGTGTAGTGTTCAGTATAAGTGACAAAACCAAGCATCCTTACCTTGTTCCTGATATTCAGGGCAAAGTTTCCAATCATTCACTATTGAGTATGTTGTTAACTATGAGATTTTCATAAGTAACTTTTATCAAATTGAAGAAATTCCTTACTATTCCTAGTTTATTGTGTGTTTTTTTTAATTATCAAAGGGTGTTGAATTTTGTCAAATGATTGTTGACATCAGTAATGGTGATTATGTTCTATTTTCATTCATTTTATTAATGTGGTGTATTACACTAATTTTTAAAAATATGTTGAACCACCCTTGTATTCTGGAATGAATTCTCCTCAGTCATGTTGTATAATCATTTTTAATATGCGGCTGGATTTTTCTTGCTAGTATTTTGTTGAGGATTTTGCATCTTTATTTCATGAGATATTGTTTTATTTTTTTCTTGTCTAGGTTTAGTGTCAAGTAATGTTGCATCATAAAATGTGTTCTGAAGTTTCTCACCTGTTTTTTGACAATTGTATATTCATAATATTCACTCCTTTAGTTCTTTATATTTCTAGAATTAATATTAATAGCCCTACTTTTATTTCTGATTTTAGTATTTTGAGTTCATTTTTTTCTTAATCTAGCTAAGATTTCATCAGTTTTTGTTGTTCTTTTTAACAGGTCACCTCGTGGTTTTGTTTAACATCTCTGTTGTTTTTCTGGTCTCCACTTCTATTATCTCATCCTTCTGCTATACTTGGATTTAGTTCACTATAATTTTTCCAGTTCTTTAAGTTGTAAAGTTAATTTACTAATTGACATCCTCTTTTTTTTTTTTTAAAGGAAAGGTGCATGCAGGCACGAAGGCAAGTAGGCAGATAGACAGAGAGAAGAGAGGAGGAAGAAACATCTTTTTTTTTTTTTAACTTAGTTGTTCACACTGGTTGTTTACTCCCTGGGCCTGGGATCAAACCCAGAGGTATGTGACTTGCTCCTTCGGAGGAGATTGACCTAACTGCTACTCCACCAGGGTATACCAACATCCTCTTTTTTTAATATAGATGGTTCCATCTATAAATTTCCATCTGAGCACTGCTTTTGCTTCATCCAATATGTGTTGGTATATTGTTTCTCTGTGTTCATTAATCTATAGTTTCTAATTTCTTTATTATTTATTCTTTGATCCATAAGTTAAGACTGTTTCGTTTGATTTCTTACTTAATTTATGACATTTCCTGTTTGTATTTTTATTTCTAGTTTGTATTGTGATTAGAAATTGTACTTGATATAATTTGTCTTTTAAATTTACTGAAACTTGTTTTGATGCCTAGCATAATAGTCTCCCAAGAAGAATATTCTTTGTGTACTTGAGAAGAATGTATTTTCTACTATTTCTTGATATGTCTATTCTATCTAGTTGATTTATAGTATTGTTCAAGTCCTCTCTTTTCTTTAGATCGTTTATCTAGCTTCATTATTAAGAGTGGTGTATTGACATACTCTGATGGAATAGTGCTTTCTTTGGTCATCTGCCTTCAGCCCAGAGTGCAGATCACATACACAGCCCAGGACCCGAGTTCAAGACCCAGGGCTAAGATGAAAACCAAGATAAACAACTAAGTAAAATAAATAAAATGCTTCTTCCTCCTCTTTCTTTCTGCCTGCCTGTCTCTGTTAGCCTTCATTCCTGCCTGCGCCTTTCCTTTAAAAAAGAAAAAGATAAAGAATGGTATATTGAAGTCTCCATATATTATAACTGTCTATTCCTTTAGTTCTGGAAATTTACTTCGTATACTTTTATTTTTTAAATGTATGTATGTTTACAGTTGTTATATTTTCTTGATGATTGACCCTTATATAATGACCATTTTTGTCTCATAAAACACTTTGTCTATTTTGTTTGATATTAATCTAAGTGCTCCAGATTTTTTTGGTGTAATAGTTGCGTGGACTATTTTATCTATCTTTAAATACATTTGTATCTTTAGATATAAAACAAGTCTCTTCTACACAAAATATAGTTGGATTATGTTTTTTTAATTTATTTTGCCAACCTCTGACTTTGGTTAGACAATTTAATCTGTTTATATTTAAATCGATTACTAATAAGGAAGGACATGCCATTTTGCTACTTGTTTCCTATATACTTTACATCATTTTTTTTCTCAGTTTTACTACTACCTCCTTGTGTATTTAATTGCTTTTTTGTAGTGTGTCATTTTTATCCCTATATTTTCTCAGTATTTTTCATTTCTGTATTAGTGGTTACTCTAGAGATTATATCTTACATTTATAACAAACTAGTTTGAATACCAGCTTAACTTCAGTAGTGTACACAAATCGTACTCCTGTCCAACTCCATCCCTCTCCTTTATGTTTTTATCGTCAAAAACTGCATATTTATAAATTGTGTTCGTTAAACTAGATGTATAATTATTATCTTAAGCATTTTTTTAAATCATGTAGGGAAAAAAGAGCTACAGATTAAAAATACAAATTTTTTTTTACCTATAAATATCACATAAGTCACAGTCTAATTCAGATTTATACCAATTCAACATACATCAAAACTTTGCAGCTGTATCGCTCTGTTCTCTCTCCCTTCTTTGTGCTATTGTTTTATAAATTATATCTTTATACATTATTTGCCTATCTAGACTTACAGTTCTTGCTTTGTACATTTGTCTTTTCAATCATTCAAGACAATAAGAGTTACAAAGAAAAAGTCCATTTATATTGTGTTTCATATAAACTCAAGTAGTCATCTTTTTGGTCTTTTTTTTTCTTCTTGTGGATTTAAGTTACTCTCTAATCTTCTTTCATTTTAACCTGAGGGGCTTATTTTAGTATTCATGTTTGGACAGGTTTTCTAGCAATAACACATTTTCTCAATTTTTATTTACCTGGGAATATCTTAATCATTTTTCTGAAGGATATAGTTTCTTTGGCCCATAGTCTTTTCAGCAATTTGAATATTTTATCCCATTACATACTTATCTCCATGGTTAGTGATGAAAAATCAGCTGCTAACTTTATTGGCACTGCCTTGTAGGTGATGGGCTACTTCTTTCTTACTTTTAACATATTCTTTTGGCGCATTCTGGTGGCCTAGCAGGTAAGTCTGCCACCTCTGGCTGGCGTAGTCCACATACATCCCAAGTACTTGGATTTGTGACCTGAGCTGGAGAAAACAACCAAGAGGAACAGCTAAATAAAATAAGTGAAATGCTTCTTTATCCTCTCCCTGCCTGCCTGCCTATTTGCCTTCATTCCTGCCTGCACCTTTCCTTTATTATTAAAAAAAAAAAAAAAAAAGGGAGCAAGAGAGAAGATACTTTCTTTTTTGTCTTTTAATAGTTTATGATGTACTAGTCGTGAATTTCTTTCAGTGTGTCCTATTTGGAGTTCACTGAACTTCTTGAAGTGTGATGTTCTTTCTGCCCTTTTCTCTATCCCTTCCTTCTAGGATTCCGTACATGCTTGATTCCATCTCTGAGGCTTGGTTCATTTTCTTCATTCTTATTTTTTTGTTTCTCAGACTTGATAAACTCAAGTTACCTATATAAAGTTCACTGATTCTTATACTTGCTCAAATATGATGTTTAAATCTCCTCATGAGTATTTAATTTCAGTTTTTATATTTTTCAACTCCAGAATTTCTGTTTGGTTCCTTTTTGTTCATTGTGCTTTAAAGGAAAGGCACAGGCAGAAATGAAGGGGAGTAGGCAGGCAGGTGGGAAGATAATGAGGAAGAAGCATTTTATCTGTTTTGTTGAATTGTTCATCTTGGTTGTTGCCCCCCACCCAGGTGACAAACCCTGGTCTTTGGGATATATGTGGATTACACCAGCCAGAGGTAGCAAACTTAGCCACTAGGCCACCAGGGTGTGCCCTTTTTTTTGTTTTTTTACTGCTGGCTCTGGGTTGTTCACTGGGGTCTGTAGTTTTTTCATGATCTGCACCTTAGCCACCTGAGCCACAAGGGTGACTCTGTTTGGTTCCTTCATATGTAATTTCTGTCTTTATTGATACTATTTGCTTGATGAGACATCATTCTCTTTATTTCTTGTAGTTACGTTCCCATGGGTTCCTTTCATTCTTAGGGCATATTTAAAACAGTTGATTTTTTAAGATTTTGTCTAACTAATCCAAAGTCTAGGCATTCTTGGGAGAGTTTTTTTTTTTCCTGTGAATGGGTATTTCTTATTTTTTGTATCCCTTGTAATTTTTTGTATCCCTTGTAATTTTTTGTTGAGGATGATATCTTAATATTATAATTCAGTAACTGAGAATAAGATTCTCCCTCTTCAGTAGGGTTTTTGTTGCCTCTCATTGTGAGTTATAGTTGCTTGTTCAGCAGCTTTTATAAATTATCTTTTGGAAAGACTATTATTTTTTGTCATGTATTGTTCTTTAGCCTTATAGTCAACTCATGATTTGTTAGAGATTTCCTGAAATGCCTAGAGCCGGTATGCCCTTGTGGCCTAGTAGATAAGGCCACTGGATGTAGTCCATATATTGCCCAAGGACCCAGGTTTGAGACATAGTTCCAGGGGGAGCAATCAAGATGAACGGCTAACTGAAAGAAATGCTTCTTCATCTCTCCCTTCCTGCTTGCCTACTCACCTTCATTCCTTGCCTTTACCCCTCCTTTCAAAATAAAATAAAATAAAATGCCTAGAGTCAAAAAGCAGAGGGGTGGGGGGAGGAGAGGAAAAACCCCAAGTCCTTTCCTGATCTTTGCAGATTGGTTCTTTGTTAGAGTACCCCTTTAACATTGGCCAGACCTTTTGCAACTCTTCCTAATTATGTGAAGCCTAAGGAGCATCCTGAGGTGAAACCTTAGGGCCTTTTCAGGCCTTTCTTCAGCATGCATGTGATCTCCTAGACTCTCTGGTTTGTATCAGAACTTGAGAAAAAACATTTGTCCCTGTATCTCCTTTCTCAGCCTCTTTTCAGACTGTTTTTTCGGATCTCTGTAGCTTGTCATACCTGTTATTCCTGGCCCCTGGTAACTGTGACTAGATTTGCCGTTAAATGCTTTCAGTCAGGAATGCTGGTCAAGAGGCCATGCCAGCCCTCAGAAAGTTGGGGCTGTGAGGCAAAAAGGCCTGAGTTAGGTCAGTCTCTTGGAGAGTTTAAGACTGGTCAAAACACACAACTACACTTCTTTGAGAACAAAGTTTGTATTGGCTCCAGCAAACCACACCAGGAACACAGTCCCTACAGCTGCCTTTTGCTAGCGAGCAGGTGGGAGAGAGGATTGGGGATTGAAGGGTGAGTAAGTTCAAAAGCCAGAAAATAATCTTACTGAAATTTAGCAACTTCTCTCTTCATTAAGTACTCCCCCTGACTGTTGTTAATTTTTTAAAATAATATTCCAGAGTTCTGTAAATGTTGGTTCTGACAGTTTTTATTAACTTAATTATTGCTTTTGTGAGGGGACAGATATGGGAGTGCCCTACTCCTAGGTATGGACCCTTTTGTCATTATTTTTATATCAATAGATTATGCTCTAAAAAGAACAAACTCTTTTACAGTGCTAACAGCAGCGTATCTCCTCACAGCTACATCAGCATTCATTGTTGTACATTTAAATTTTTTTATTATTTCGTTATTTTTGTATGGTATTTCATAGGCATAGTGATTTAAATTTCTTTAACTATTGAATTGGGACCCTTATTGAATTAGTGTTTGTATTTTTTGTAAATTGTCATTTCCTTTGACCATAAGCTCCTTCAGATATTAGCCTTCTTCTGTGCTTTGGTTTGTTCAAGCCTGGGCCTGATCCGATGAGAGCTGTCTGTGCATGTATGTGGCTGAGTCCATCTTAACTGAGGGCTGGCAGCTCCTAACGTTGGAGGAGACTCCTTGAACTGCTAGTGTTCCTGAAAGGGACACTCAACTTCATGCACTAAAAGCAGGAGAAAGCAACTGTGGGTAGCAGAAGAACTTTTATTCAGGGACATCCAGCTGTCCGGGGAGAGGCCCCTGCAGAGTCCACATGCCAATTCCACCATCTTTCTGCACCCTCTAATTTTAATACATTATTTGGGAGAGGGTCAACAGTGAACTTTAAAGACAAAGGAGTGTAGGGGGAGGAGGTGGCTAGGGTCGGTTTTGTTTACTCAGGGGGTGCCTGGCACCCAGACACCTGGAGGTTGTTTTGCAGGGTCAGCGGAGCATGTAGCTTCTTAGTAAAAGTCTGGGAATTTACGCAGGCCTCCTCTGCAAAATTAGGTTCGTGTTGCCAATTAATGTTCCATAGCTTAAAGGACAGATCATAAGTCAATTTATGGTTATAGGACCAGTTCCAGTGTCTCATTAAACACTTGTTCATCAGCAGAAAAGCACTGAGCCCTACTGTGCCCAGGTCTGTGCTGGTGCTGGGGAAATGGCAAGAACCCAGCAGCCCTGCCCCATCCCCTTGTGAGCAGACATCCTTACCAGGGTGACTCTGAACAAGCAAGATATGTAGGAAGTGATTTCAGAACACAGCTTTCTGTTGAGCTGTGCTGACTTTAATTTTATACAAGTTTTTAAAAGTGTTGATATCCTTAGACTTGCCAGTCAGTCCTTGAAATGAGAGGTTAGATGGAGACTTCACATCAGCAACTTCATCTTCCTCGTGCATGTGCTCAGTTCTTGGGCGGTGGCTGGGTGGGGGTTGGGGGACTGAGGGAGGGATTCTCTCTTGGGCACCAATAGGCCTTGGCCTCCTCTCTAGAGAACCTAGGACCTTGGAGCATTTAGCAATATTTTCTGGAGGCTCTGCTCACCCAACTGGTATTTCCTTCCAGAACAGAACATCCAGTGTTTTTCAGATGGCCAGTCCCCAGAAGACCCTGCTAACACTTCCTCAGCCAGAAGGTAGGTGGAACCCTGCTGAAGTTTTTGGTCACAACGAAGTAGAAAATGCATGTTGAGAGCTTCTCCTTACCTCCTGCCCATGACATTCCTCAGCTGCCCCCTCACCTTATTCATTGTGGTGCAGGAGCTAGGGTAGTGGTAAGTATCCGGGTCATCCTAGTACTTTGTCCTGTCCATAGAGGATCAGCCAGATGCCATTGTGCCCATCCTCTTGCCCAGCCGGAAGCGCAGCTGCTTTGAACATCCGATGCACCAGGGGTTCATCCAACCCTCCCAGCACCTCTGCGAGCCCACCTCAACTCCTGTTCCCAAGTTGCCAAAGAAATCCACGATTCAGACAACCAGGGACATGTTCCCTACTGACTGGAGCCCACCACCTGTAGAGTTCCTGAACCCAAGGACACCACAGGCCAGCAGGGGAGGTCCAGCCCGGATGTGGATGGGAGCAGCAGGACTCCAAGGGAGATTGGTTCATCAGCTGCCTGAGGCTCTAGATCAGGAGCCCCTGGACTTGGACACCAAGGGGAGCCTTACCTCACTGGAGGAGCAATTCTGCAGTATAGCAGGCTTGAGCAAGACAGTTGCAGCCCCAGTGGTGGATAGCCGCACCTCGGTAAGCCAGTGGCCACTCATGGCCACCTCTCCTTTCTACCCCTTTTCAATCATTCCCAGGCCACCACTTTTTGGCAACTCCTTGGCTGCACTTTCTTGTCCTTCTTGGGCTGGCTCTCTTGATTGTCTCTCCTATGCTGCATATCCCCAACCTCTCCCCAGCCCTGGATGCTTGGGACTAGGGGCTTGAGTCCTTAAGATCCATTATTTCTGCCTCTAATTCAACAAACAGATGACTGCAGACAGATGTTTTGGGCATGGCGCCATATTTGGTGCCAGTGTGTGTGGGATCCTTTAAGGCTTTTGCAGTTAAACCTTAACTTAAGTTGGATTTATGGCCCTGGAGAAAAGAGAGACCTTAGTCCCAGGTCAGGACAAAGGCTTGGGTTGACTCTGGTCCAGTGGGTCAGAATTCCTTTGTGGAAACTTCGGTGATGAACTTCAGTTGGGAATAGATGACTGTTGCTAGGTAGACTGTGGGGACATTTTGTGGTCCGTTGATCGAGGAAATTTATTCTAAGAATAGGACTTCAGTTGTTTGCCCAAGATTATCAATAACCTATCACTAGGAAACTAATAAACTAATAGTCATACATGAGAATAAAAAAGATTTTTTTTTAATTATCTCTTTTGTGTTGATATGGAATGACCCACAGACATACTGTTAATTGAAAAGAGCAAAGTGCAAGACAGGATCTTTTGTATGCTACCATTTGTGTTAAATGGGGGAATCTCTGATATATTGCTATTTGTTTAGCTAAGCATAAAGTATTTCTGACACCCACTCTGCAATGAATATCCATGGTCACCCTGGGGCAGTTACTAGATGGCTAGAAATGGAGGTTAAGAGAGATGTTTTACTGTGTAGTAGTTTCCCCTTATCCATGGGGCATATATTCTAAGACCTCCAGTGATGCCTGGAACCTCAGAGGGTACTGAATCCTATATATACTATGTTGTTTCCTGTACATACATATCTATTGTAGTTTATAAATTAGGCATAGGAAGATATTAACAGCCATAATTAATAATAAAATAACAATATACTCTAATAAGAGTTATTTGAAAGTAGTCTCTCCCTCAAAATAACTTACTGTATGTAATATTTTCAAACCATGAAAGGGGACCATAAGGAGAGACCATCTGTATGCCTTTTTGCTTTGTGATATTTTAATCATGTAAATACATTGCCTCTTCAGAAAAATAAAGTGCTTGATTTAGATTAAATTGTCTTTTCTTCCTTTACCTTTTTCTTTCTTCCCCAATCCCATGTCCTGTTTCTTCAGGTTACCTCTGGAGGTTCAGAACGCTATGTCAACAGCTTAGATTACTTACTGCAAGAGAAGAGGTGAGCGTGGAAAAGGGTTCATTATGGGGTGCTCATTTCTATGGGATTGGCAGTACTTTTGGTGGGTAGGGCTTATCCTCTAACATGCATAGCAAATTCCTCTCAGAATAAAGCAGCCTACCTCACTGCCAACTGCACATCCCTGGAACACCCTGTGTGCTCTGATTAATAGCCAGGTCAAAGGGTCACATACATCTTAAAGGCAGAGAGGCCCAGAAGCCCCACCATGTACAGAGCTCTCCTTCCAGGTCCTCTGTCCACCTCGACTCTGTTCTGCCCTGTTCATGCCAGTTTGGGGAATCTATCAACAGCCTTTCAAGTGTTCTGGTAAGAGAGAGAGATGGAAGAAGCAGATAGCTTTGACACTGAGATGTACAAACAGATGATTACCTGGACAGTAATATGCGGTAGACAGAAAGTGTCCAGTATTTTCTGTGCTTTATTGTACACTAGCACTTAAGCACTTTGCTCATTTTCCCATGGCACTCCATCTAGTTTCTGTCTGCCTTCTCCCTAGCATTACAGTGAGTCAGATCTCATGTAGAGGTTGATTACCAAAGGCAAAAGTGGGATCCAGTCAGAATTGGAAACCCCCTTAGGGAGGCAGAGGTGGTGTTAGAGACTAACACCTGTCCTCTTTTTTTCAGTTGAGCACCAGGTGAAGTGGTTGACTTGCACTGAGGGCTCATTTCCAGTACAAATGCTAGAATTCTGCTCCACACAGTAGGCTCCTCACACCTGCTTGAGACCTGGGGCGAGGATAGCATGCACCGCATTCAGGTTGACTTCCTTCTGGGGCATGCCCTTCGATGGACCCTAAGCAGATTGCTCACACACTTCATTCTTCTTTGTTCCCTTTCTTTCTCGTTTTATTTTTGTTTAGTGCATGCACACCCCCTTTGTAGAAATTAAGTATAGGTAGGGCGACTCTGTTGTCTAATGTTGGGGTCTTATCTCACCTCTCTTGTGGGGTAGATTTTATCTCACCTTTCTTGCTGGGTGGAATGGTGTCTCTCTTTCCCCACAGCTCCTAGCCATATGTTCTTGTCCACAGGAGGGAGCTAAATATACATGTGGGATGATAAATTCCTTTTTCTCCTTTGTCCATTCCTGGCCCTCTGGCCCTCACCAGAGTCATCTCCCTCCTACACACAGCTCTTCTGGGGTCTTCATAGCCCACAGCCTCTGTTTTTTAACTCTTCCATCTGAGTGATAAACTAGGGCCCTGGGAGTGGTTAATACCCCAAAGGCCCCTGAGAGGAGGGTGGTGAGGCTCCTGATGAATCTGCTGACTAGGATACTGGGGCCTGTGGGGGAAGAGGAATTCAGAATTAGACATGTGGGCTTGGAGTTGCTAGGCATGTCCAGTTGGAAATCATCCAGTTAGTGGTGGGTTTAGAGGATCAGAACTAAAGACAGGAGCTTGGCCTGGATAATCTTTGAGAACTGGGGACCTCTGGGCAAAGCCAGCACAAACAATTGACTGGGGAGGTTCCCAGGGCCTCCCAACAACAAAAGGAAACAAGAATGGAAAGATGGACTTGGAGTTTTCAGTGTGGCTAGGGAACAGGGAATGGGTTTGGGCAAGATAATGGCTGGTGTGCAGAGAGCGTAGTGGGGTCTGATTGAAAAGAGAAGTAAGGTGGTCAGAGACTGGTGGGAGACAATGTGTTCTCCATGCCTCTGAGTTGAAAGGCAAAGGGGAAGGAGGGTAAGAGAATGACAGAATCTGGAGGGCTGCCCTTTGGGCTGGAAGGACAAATCATGCATCAGGGCTTCCAGGGAGCAGTGGACACGGGCTTCTCGTGGGAGGGCCAGAAGGGCTAGGCCCAAGCCATGGCAAATGCTGAAACAGGATGCACAGACGTGTGTTTGAAAGTGTTTAGTGGTGAAGATCATCATCTATCTGGCTTATCTGCTCATCTCTGCCATTTAGGAGACAACATAATCAATGCAATGCAGTCTCTCTCCCATATCCCCTATTCCCCCCGAAATCTCTTTGGGAGTCCTTGTGCAGGGAGACCAGGGCAGTACATCTCCCAGTTCCTAGGCCTTGCCATGTTCTTGGGTCCCCTGCAACACAGTAATAGGGCTGGATGAGCCAGAGCAGCACTGACTTTGTCCTTGGCTCTCATCTGCCTACAGGGAACAACAGGTCCTGGAGCAGGAGCAAGAGAGGCTGTTTCTGCAGGAGTATCCAAATCTCAGCTCCCAGGATTCCCATGAAGACGAAATGCCTCTCACACCCGAGCACAGGTGGGGAGAGCGGACACGGGTCGGGGCCAGGGCCTGTCACTTGGATGGAGTTCCTGTACCTACCTCCCAAGGCAAAGGATAGCAATGCCAGCCTGCTTTCTGTTTTGGGTAGAGTTCCAAACCAGCAGTTTGTTTACTGTTTATGAGTTCCAAAGCTGCTTCCTGCTCTGAATCCAACATTCATTCATTCATTTGAGAAATGTTAGCTCATCTGCTGTGTGTCTGGGTCTACTGTGAGCCTTTGAGGACACGGAGATAGAAAACATGGTGTCCCAAATATATAGAACAGAACTCTTGGGAAAGTATACAGAAGCACAGCCTAAATGGAAACTGCTTTTAAACATGGCCACCTGACATTTTTTATCTATCCCTTTCTGGGAAATGAAGGTACCTTTTGTCTGTGCTGCCATCTGAGTGGGAGTTGGCTGGGGGAAGGGTTGGATGCATCGGTACCACAAAGTCTCAGGGATCCCAGAGACCACAATTGAATTCCCCTTCAGTGTTCCCTGTTATCTCTTCATCCATTTACATGTCTGCCTCTGTTCATTTCTCTGTCCATCCATCCAGCAGATATTTATTGAGTGCCAACTTTGTGCCAGGTCCTGTTACTAGCTGTGGGACACAGCAGAAGCAAGACCAGTCAGAGATCTCTGCTCTCATGTTGCTGGCTTTCAGGGCAGGGAGACCAATAGTGACAAGATGAACAACCTACTTGATAGTGCTAATGAGGATAAAGCAGCGAGGAGCACGGGAGTGCTGGGAGAACTAAGAGATTTTGGATGCGGTCAGGAAAGGTCTCTGTGAGCAGAGGACTTTCAAGCACAGCCCTGAAGGCACTGAGAGGCAGCTGGGGCCTGTGGTGGGAGCGCACCGTGTGTGTGTATGTGTGTGTGTGTGTGTGTGTGTGTGTGTGCGCGCGCGCGCGCGCACGTGTGTGTATACATTTGTCTTTAAAAAATTAAATAGGCTGAGGACAGGAACACAGGATCAAGAGCTCATTTGAGGGACCCCAGGGATGAGCTCAAGTAGGCAGCTTGGATATGCTCTTCTGCAGAGGCTAGCAGGGAGTCACCATGGACAGAGGACAATAAAACCACAAAATGAGATGGTGGAGAGAGAGTAAGTAAATGGAAGAGCAGGAGCTCTAGGGCTCAGGGTCCTCTGCATTTGGGAGCTACAGGAGGAAACAGTGAAGGAGACTGAGCAGATAGGAGGGAAACCAGATGCCCAGTGCAGAGAGAAGGAGCAGTGTGTCCAGTGCTGCCAGCAGGCCAGGACTGGGAATGACAGAAAGATGAAGCCAGTCTACCACCATAGAGGTCATGGTGACCTTGACCAGAGCACCTCTGACTGCTGGGGATGAATCTGACTAGAATAAGAGAATAGGAGAGGTTAAAAGAGAAAAATGGGCAAGAGCTGAAGAGGGAAATGGGATCAGAACAGAGCCTCTGTCTCTCTTTCCTTCTCTCCCTCAACCCTTTCATGGAGGAAGTCACTGCCTGTTTGGATACTAGTGGGATAGGGGAGAAGAGGGAGGACTGCAGGTACCATGTGCCTAGGAAGGACTAGCATGACCATCGGGGGAGGCTTTAGGCACATGCAAGGGGCAAGCTGGTCAGCACGCTTTAGTTATCTGTCTGTTTAGGTTTGGCTTTTTCTGCAAGCCCAAGTTATGTTATTAATTAAGCATTGGTCCTGGTAATGATGAGTCCAGTTTTGCTGCCCACTCGAAGTTAGCGCTCTGCAGCACTTACAAAGGGCTTGTTGAGTGGTAATACTTTCAGGATCTCCAATGATTTTACATTGTTATTGTTGCCTAGAGATAATTATGAGCAGCAGCTTGACTGGCCATTTGCCTTTTTCTCAAGTTTTCTGATAAATGTCTAGTCCAGAGATCATAAATAAATATTAACTATTTTGGCATGGCTTGGTGATAGGGGTTGGGTGCAACCCACAAGGTCCAGGTACGTGTCCTGGGACTGGTGGGAACAACCAAGATGAACAAATAAGTAAAATGCTCCTTCCTCCTCTCTTCCTGCCTTCCTACCTGCCTCTGCTCTCCTTCATTTCTGCCTGAACCTATAAGAAAATAACAGTTTTTTAGATAAATAACAACTATTTTAGACCTTGGGGGTTGAGTGGTCTCTGCTTCAACTACTCAGCTCTGTAGTTGTATAGAGAAAGCTCTCACAGGCAACAAATAATAAGACCTCATGTCCAGAAGTGGACAGGAATTGGTCACAGTTTGCTGACCCCCTAATCTAGATTAGGAGGACCCCCCTAGCCCCTGCAAACCGGTGCTAGTTTCTACTATGAAAGTCTGAATGTTCATATTTGAACAACCATCCCAGAGAGACAGAGTTACTAAAAGTCTGCCCAGAGACCCAGGGAAGGGTGCTGTGCATGTCACATGATGAATCCTATGAAGAATAAATGGAATCTGGGCTTTGGGCTGAAGGCATTGGTGGCATCAGATGCAGTGAAAGCAGTTTTCTCTCACAGTTGGGGCACAGGGATTTGATTTCCTAGTTCTCATTGGACAGAGAACCTTGGGATTAAACCTTTTAAAATCTTTATAAAGTCTCTATAGCACGAACATTAATTTTAGCTGCTTTGCCTTTCTACTAAGTACATCCAGGACTCTAGAAGTTATGACCGGGATGTATTGAAATTCCCCCACAGAAAGGGAGTTATCTGGGCAACTGGCTTTAGACAGAAGACCCAGTCTTTGTAATTGCTGATAACTTTCCGGGCATGTGACATTTTCAAGTAGTACTTTGAGAAAGCCTTTTTGACAACAGCCACTTTGAGGTGGTTATTTTGATGTGGATCATTTTGATGGGACTTTTCAACTCTCAGCTTCAAAGAAAATTACTCATTGATGTACAGAGCCAGCAGCCTCTCCATCCTAGAGTGGGGCCAGTGCAAGCACTGGGGGCCTGAGAGGGGTGTGGGTCTGGAAGCGGTGAGACTGAGGCTGGGGGACAGCCACCATCTGGCACACATGTTGTCTGTGACCAGCAGTCACATGACTGTCACAGTTGCCCATCATAGAAAGGACCTCCATCACCCGGAGTAGAACATCAGCTCACACTCTCTGGAAGGGCCTGCGTCTTGAACCGACAGCATCCTGTGTTCTCTGTTGCTTTGTGTTGAAAGGCCCTATGTGTCTGCTGGGGTGTAGGAGGGGAGAGGATTTAAACTACAACATCTCCTTTATCCTTGTTCTAGGTTGCACAGGAAGTCCCCGATTAGACATGTGAGAGTAATCTCCAAACTCTTAGTAATGCACATACATTATATTTAATATCACAAAAGTCCCTTTGAACGACGGTTTTGACAGAGCTAAGACCCTTTTTACAGATGAGCCTAGTTCTTAGACTTTTAATAATTTGTACGTATTTTAAAATTATCCCAGCAACACAAGAAGTCATAGATAAGCCAAAACTCTAAGAACGAAGAAATGAACAAAAGCAAATTTGTTTTACCGTTTGCTTGGTGGCTGGCTGAGGCTGCTTCCAAAAAGCTGCAGGAGCAGAATCTCCCTGATTTTCCAATGTCATTCCCATTTGTTGTTCCATATCATTCTCAGGACGACCCTATAATGCCAGTTGGCACCTTACCTTGGGTCACTCAGCCAGAAAATGAGACAGATTTCATCTGGCCCGCCAGCTTCACTGCTCCACCAGCTGCTTCTGTCCCAGATCCTAATGGGGCCTCACTCACCATCTCAGGACCCAGCTGAAACCCGGGTATAGGCTGTCCTCTGATGACAGGAGCAGGCATAGTGCTCCCATAGCTCCTGAATTTGGTTGTTGCTACATGTGTGTTCTGTTACTGCAGACTCAAGCGGAACACAGCTGTGTGAAGTAAACAGGAAGTGTTTCCTCTTGTCTACCTCCCTGAAATTTTGTTCCCTAGGGATGACCCTAGGCTGTATTGGGGTGTGTCTGAGAACTGCATCATGCTGTCCTCTCCTACTCTGCTGGGGCAGGAGTTCACCTCGGCCCTTTATGGTGCTGCACCTCACCTCATTCTTAGGAATCATCCTCACTGTCACCCGTTTTTCCCTGGCAGCATTAAATCCTGACAGATTGTGCCCTTCCCATAGAGTTGGAATGTATTCCCTCTTCCCTCTGTTCCTTCTCAGTGGGTGTCTCCCAGCTTCCATCCAATAAATCAGACTCCTGGGGCAGGGTGGGACCTGGTGTCTCCATTCTAGCCAGCTCCCTGGGAGCTTGAAGTCTGCTGCTCCTTCTTCCATGACGTTCTCTCCCTGACCCCTGCAGCACAGGACTTCTCTCCTCTGCCCTCACAGCTCTGTGTAGGCATCTCTGTGGCCAGCCCATTGACAGTGATTTGTTTACACCTTTCCTGGCATGTACGGGAGGCCCACGCCTGACTCATCCTTCAACACCAGGCACCCGCAATGTGGACACTGAGTGAAAGTTTGAACAGAGCCAATGGGCAGGACTAGCCTGAGGACCAGGACTTCTGGCTCCTCCACTCAGGCCCTGGGGGAGGGGTTGAGCTGTAAGTGAATGGAAAGAGGAAGGGCTCCCTGTCTACACCTCATGGGCTCTTCTTTCATCAGCAGATGCCACTGTCCCCCCTGGCCTTGACTGTCCGTCACCTGGCCATGGCTGCAGGGCAGACAACCCTCTGGTCTTCCCCCAGACGCTTGGCTCTAGCTCTACTGTCCCTTGTGTTTTTTTTTTGGTTTGTTTGTTTGTTTTGGCTAGGATGCTCGTGGAGAGGTTTTCCGTGTCACTGCAGGTCATCCCAGCAGTACATCCAGGGGAGACTGTGTTTCTGCCCAGACTGCACCCACTGCCTTGCATCCTGGACTGTTCACACCTGAAGCCACGCAGTCACCTGGAAGGGCTGTTCCTCAGGTAAATTTCAGCAGGTATGGCTAGACCACTCCCTCATGGAGCCCAGGGATAACTGCCTCCAAATAAGGAAGTCCAAGGCTGTTTTTTTGACCTTTTTGACTTGAGTCTTTGGAAAGATTCAAGCATACATAAAAGGAATGTAGTTAAGATAATACATCTCCCGGCACTCCCTAGTGAAGTAAGGTTTGAGCGCAGTCCATATATGTCCCAAGGTCCCAGGTTCATGTCCCAAGATAAGTGGGAGCAACCAAGATGACAATTAAATAAAGATAAATAAAGCGCTTCTTAAAAATACATCTACTGGCCTAGTGGTCTCGTACACCCTGGGAGCAATCCCACATACATCCCGAGGTCACCAGTTCAAGACCCCAGTGGGTGGAGGAGTATACAACCAATGTGAACAATTAAATAAAAATAAATAAACTGCTTCTTCCCCCTCTCTCTTCCTGCCTGCTTACTTGCCTTCATTCCTGCCTGCACCTTTCTTTTAAAAAGAAAAAAAATAAAGAAAAACAATTTTAAAAAGTACACCTACTTTTCAACACATTCTAGGCCATCAACAGTTTTTAGAGCACATAATTGTCATTTCCATCTACTTGTTGGAGACACTGCCTTCCTTCATTCACTGTATTTTGCTAATTAAAAATTTGTCTTTAGCCACAGTATATACATTGTCTAACATTAGGACATTTAACTCCCTGTTCCTCTTCTCTGAGAAAATAAATTCACAAATCATTTTCATATAATTACTTGGTTGTTTTTTTAAGGAGATTTTATTTGTTGGTTTGGTTTCTACTAGGGGTTCCATTTTCACTGATAATAGATTTCATGTATTTCTCCATTCATTAGTTCATTGAGTTCTGCAGGGTTACTCAATGTCATCTTGATCAGCCAACCATCTTCATAATGAGGTTTATGAACCAGCCCTGTACTTTCTTCAAGAGTTTCATTAATTTAGTTATTTCTCCTAATAAAGGCTAATAAAGTTCACTAGCATTTTCCACACTTTCCAAAGCCCCAGAATCATCTTGTTTGTTCAGTTTTGTTCCACTTTCAGGTAGATTACAGTGAACAACATCCCCCAAAGCGTCCTGTGCATAGTTGCTGATTCCCACTGTTCCAGTACCATTTTCTGTTGTTATCCGGTCAAGTTTGTGGATTTGCGTGATGGGAGCAGAGCACCATCTCGTTTGTAGGGCTGGAGAAAAGGGGGCAGCATAGAATAGCCTTAAGGGGGTTTTTAAAACTTTACCATGGTAACATCCAGTACTTGCAATTGTGACATTGTGAGTTCATATATTTAAGAACGAGAGAGCAACAGAGTGTGCCCTGTGGAGTGTCCCGCCATGGGCGCCACACTGGCCAGTGCTCAGCTGGGTCTTGGTGCCGAGTGGATGGATAGAGGGAAGGCTACCAGGCTCACCCAGCCCATAAGGAGCAGAGAGACTGGACTACTTTTGTGGCCTTTTGGGTCACGTCAGGACTTGAACACAAAAGTCTTGTTCTCTTTTCTAGGCCTTTAGGCTGTCTTATGTCTGTTCTGAATCCATCTTATTTTATAATAGATAACATTTTGATGTGTCCACTCTAAAACTTTTTTATCACGCAAAGATCCAAGCATGCACAAAAGTAGAGAGAACTTTTATTGATGTACTTCCACCCATCACTCAGGTTCAGCAATTACTAACTCAAATCCAGTCTTGTTTTATCTTTACTCTTTTTTTATTAACATTGTTCCCTCAAGATTGTTTTTAAGCACATCTCAGACACATATAGTTTAGTCTGTAAGTACTTCAGTTAGTGTCTCTAAAAGATAGGATTCTGAACTTTTTATGTCACTTCAATACCCCCATTATAACATCTGAAAAATATAGTAATGTCTTAATATTATTATCAGATTTCCTTACCTTATTTTGTATATATTGTTCAAGTCAGGAACTAAGCATATCCCAAGCATTATAATTACATTGTAATGTTACTGGTGAAATAGTATTACATTGCTGTCCCAACATATTTAACCCTTAACCTCATTTTTATTAACATATGTGTTACTTCTGACTTTTTCCTATTATAAACATTGTGGTGGAAGCGATCTTTATACATAAATATTTGTCTCGAAGTCTGGACTATATTCCTGGATGTGCTGGGTCTGACTATATGAATGGGGGTAAAGGATTACCTTGTCAATTGAAAAGGTATCTAATAAAGAGATGATGAAAAGGGGGCAACGAAGGGATGAAAGGAAGAGAAGAGAGAAAATAGAGCTGGAAAAAAGGGATGAACAGAGAATGGACTGAGGAGAGGAAAAGAAAGGGACTTCTGAAGCTGCTCTCACGACTCCGGTTTGTGAGGGACAGCAGGTTTGTTGTTCCAGACTAGATGACCAGCAGGAAGTATTTGACAGATGAGGTGGCCCATGGAGCAGTGACCTGGGACCAAAGCAGCCCTTTCAAACGGGGCCAGGTGGCAGCCAGCTTTTTTTCAGACCCTCCTCCCACAAGTGTGCTAATGAAGCACATCAGGCGCTGGTGTTGCCAGCACCTACAATCCACAGAACTTTCTGGAAGAATGCCTGCTGTATTGCACATGGCCAGGTCAGAGGACTCCTGCTAGGCAGTGGGTAAGGGCCACTTCCTGAAGGTCACCATTTAGCCTTGAGCCATCTTCTATTTCCTGTTGGTGCCAAGGACTTCAAGTCCAGACACAAGAGTGGGAAATACTAGTCGTTTAATAATTAGCCCCTTGTGTTCAGCCGGAAACATGAAAATAGAGGAAGAATAAAAGGTTACTTGATCTTAAAAGTAGCAGTATGGTTCAGTTTCTTGCCATATAGAAAGTAAGCACTTTGTGAGATCACAGGTATTTATTTTCTTCATTACATTTCTACATTTTTCCAAATTTCCTGTAATGAACATATGTCATCTTTATCAGAGAGGAAAGGTGAAATGTGATTTTTAAAACTCTCTTCTTGAAATACTTTTCTTACTGTTTTGTGAAGAGAGCTGTTGTCTTTGCCCCTGTGATACAATGTGGAAATGTTACACAGATTAAGCAAGCAGTTTGTCTCAGGTCACAGAGTGTGGCAGCTTCCCTGTGTGAGCTCTAGCCCCTACCCACCCCGCAACTGAACTTGGGTTTCTGTACAAGAGCAACTCTTCCCTGAGCCCAAGGCGTTGGGGTTAGAGATTCTCTCTCCTTTATCACCTGCTACGTGTGTGACCTTGGGTCAGTTCCCTGGGACCAGTATCACCTGCCTTTATGACAGGAGTTGTATGAGGGGCGTAACTTTTTCCTTCTCCCCTGCCAGCAGTTGCATCTAAGCTGCAGGACCCAGGCTGCAGGCAGCTCCACAGAAAGAAGGGAGCTTGCCACTGAATTTCCTGTGGTTTTCCCCAGGACCCCAAACGGTATGAGGATGTCCTCTGGGCACCTCTGCCACTATTCCTGGAGGAGTCTGCATGCTCTGAGAAGCTCTGAGGAGACTTTCCTGTGCCTCCATGACCACCTCTGTGGGCAAGAGAAAAGCCAGGTCTGAGCTCGGCTGATGTAGTGCGCACAGGCCTGGGGCCACCTCTTCCTGGCAGGCCAGGGTTGAAGGTTGACTGAAGTAAATCCAGCAGTTTCAGAGTGTGGATAGGGCTGAATGACCCAACTGGCCACAACTGCCCCTGAAAATAAAAAGCCTGTGGAAGCAGCCAGCTGGGTCATTACTAGGATGCCTGGGGTGGCGCTTGCTTATCTGAACAAAGGAAAGAAAGAGAAAGAAAGTAGGGATGAAACTCTGACCATTGTAGTCTGTTCTCCCCAGGCATTTTACTTAAATGTTCATTTGTATAACTTGGCAGAGGTGCAGAAACTGATACTGTATAAATAAGGACACTTGCTATGTATCTCTCTGCCATTACTTGGGATTTCCAAGGCATTCAGAGACTCTTCCTTGGGACTTCTGCCCATAAAAGAGATGAGGAAGTGACGGCTAGAGGCATCTCTGCTTGGGCAGTATCAGGAACACACAGCGAAGGTGGGAGTTCTGCCCAGGAGCCTAACATGCTGACCCATGCCAGTCCCCGCTGTTGTCCCCTTGTTTTGTGTAACTTTTCTTTTTGACTAATCCACTAATTCCCAGGGCCTCTGTCTGCTGTGGAGATTAGGGACTAACTGTATGTTGACTATGGCTGCTCCTGGTCCTGGGTGGGACCTTCCTGCACTGGGATCCTCAGGGTCGACAGCTGGGCCTTCTCACTCAGCTAGGCCTGTGTGGCATCTGCTGCCCATTGGAAGTTCTGTTCCTCCCCTCCTCACTCCAGGGCCTCTGACATTCTCAGGATAACTTCTGACCTTAGTATTTATTGCCTTTGCCATCATGTCAGCATTCCTGCTTTGTGGACCTGTAATTCTTCCCATCAGTTGAAACTGTAACCCCTGGTTTTTGAGCTTTCAACACACACACCTCCCACCTCCTCTTGTCCTCTAGACTCCTGCCTGATGCCGATGTGTGGACTTTTATTCCTGCCTCAGGTCAGGGCAATGCCACATGCAAGGCCTTCCTCGTGCTTCTGCCAGGAAGGAGGTTACTTACGCCTTTGACCTTGGCCCCTCACTCTGAAGGGCTCATGGATCAGTTGAGATGAAGCTGCATTACCCTTGTACCTCACACCCACATGGCTTGTAATCATCCAGCCTGCAGAGGAAAATTCCCTGCATCTCATCTTAACTGTAAGCATAGAATTCCGTGAAAGCCACTTGCTTCAAGGCACCTCTGTATCATACCCTTTTTGCCCTGCTCTCACCCCTGGTCTTACAGACTGAAGCTACCTCAGCAATTAACTGAAGGCAAATGGATCTCTTCATTGGCAGAAACTGCACTGCAATGCTTAGTATAGCAGAAGGGAAACATACAGTGCAAGGGGTGTCTCTCCCTCAGAGCAACCGTAGATGTGCTGATCTGAGCCAACAGGGGCTTGTACAATCAATTCCCCTACTGAGAAACTGGCAGGGTGCCCCTGAGCAGAACGCCAGAGTCAGAATCTCCTTAGAGTCCCTGGAATGCCAGCCTCCCAGCCACATGGCTTCTGGCCAGATCCTGCCAATTTGTGAGGACCTCCAGACATTGTTTGCTTGGGTATTGTCGGCATTTGGGGTGCTGAACTTGAACCGTGCCTGCGTCGGAGGTCAGTTCATGAAAGTGTCCCTGTGACCCAACACGTGGAGCAGAGCAGTGTGTCAGCAGCCCCAGGGTGCACACGTGTTTGTATGTACAAATAAACGTCTGTTTTAGAGCAGTCAGCTTCACAGATACAGGAACAAAGCGGCTTTCTCCTCTGAACTTAAACGATTTGGGGAAAAAATACACAATTTGTAAATTGCCTGGACATACTCAAGGAGACAGCAACTTGGCTCGGAGGAGAATCTTTGTTTTGGAGCATTCTGTTCCTGGCAGATTAAAATATGATGTCCTTTTACAACAGGAGAAGAAGGAGGTTGGGCTGACCAAGGAAGTTTCTATCTTGAGTCATGACTTTAAATGCTCTCTGAAATGTTTTTTGCGTGGATTTGGCCGTATAAACACACACACACACACACACAACTTTTCGTTTCCTGGAATCCATATTGTCTTTTAGACAATATCTTGAGATCAAAAGAGGATTTGCAGAATGCAGAGAGCAGGAGAATCCTACCCCAGCTTCCTGCGGATGACAAGGAGTACACAAAGGGAGACAAAGACTAGCCAACCCCTCTGAAAGGACTTCTGGACCACCTTCCACTAGAGGCCCTTTTAGGATCTACCAGGGCCATCAAGGTACCCAAAGCAGAACTCCGCGCCACCAGCAACTCCAGCTGGAAGGAAGGAGGCCGGGCAGAATCCCCGTGCTGAATGGAGCCCCAGCACCATTTCCCCCTGGACTCTACAACTTGCTGCTCTCATGGTTTCTGAAGCGCTCTCTCTGGCACTATTGGTTGTTTCCTTCCCAGAATTTCCCTGTCTTTGGCCCCTCTCTGCTATTTTCCCATCTTCTCAGGTGTCCCCTTTGTTTCGGAAAAACACAAGACAGGGCAGAAAGGTTCTATGTAACCAGACCCCAGACACTTGGCCCACATGGGCCCCATGGGTAATTCTGTCTGCCTGCTGCCACTTGGAGCCCTGGGCTGAGAGCTGTGACCCCAGGACTCCTCATCACAACACAGATCCTTTTTGTATCCCTGGTAAATACCTCAGTTTCCTCCTCTAAAATGGAAAGGACAAAATGGACTGCCCAGTCGTGTATTTAAAACACTGTGAGATAAGTTCATGGGAAACATGATTTTTTAATGCATTGTTTTCCCCAGCCCCCAGCTGATTCCATAGTTGTCATAGCCTGTGCCACAGGTACCTGAGCTATAGGGGGAAACCAACAAATGATTTTGATAATGGCTATGGTGGTTTTTCCTTCCAATAGCGTCTTGTATCAAAAACTCTTAAAAGTATTTTTGTCTATTGCAGTTACTGTGAAGCTGAAATACAAAAATCCCCTGCAGTTTTCCTAAGACAGGAGGACTTGGCGGCCTCCCCTAATTTTGCTCCTCTGCCCCTGCAGCTCCTCGCCGGCCCAGCAGCTCTCCTTCCTTCACAGCGGCCTCCTGAGCAACCTCTACCTGCACTTACCCAACTGTCCTGTGCCCCAGCTCCAGTGGCTGTTCCAGGTGAGGACCACAGACTGCCACTAGGTGGCGGGGACGTTCTGGTCGAATAGCTTGGATAGGGTCGCAGCCAGAAAGGGCTGGGCACTAACCCTCTTCCGACCTCAGGTGTTCCTGGGTTTGTCCTAGGAGGGAAGAAGGTGTGTGGTAAGAGAGAGGCTCCAGGAGGTACAGGACTGGCCTGTGGTCTCACTCTGCAATCCTGCTCCCTAGCGTGCCTCCCAAGGTGTTGCCTAAGCCAGCAGAAGCCCTCTCAGTGATTTGGTCCAAGCTATTCAGTTATTTCCATAGTGTCCAAACTCCTCTCCACTCTAAGACACAGATCCCTGCTGTCATCTCATAAGCAGTGGGAGGTTCTACTCAGCACCCCTGCCCCTATCAGCCCTGTAGCACCCTGGAGGTGCAGAATCCTTGTGGATTTAGAACTGGACCTTTGCTTGTTTGAGCCTTTGCTTCCCACTGTGCATTTGTGGGTCAACTAGAAAAGCCTAGAACAGCTGCTCCATTTTCCCACTTCTTCCTTTCTGGTTGCTGGAGCACTTTGTCAGGGTGGGGGTGCACGAAGACACAGTGAGAAGCCACAGGGACGTCCCAGGAACCAGCTGCTGTGATGTGAATGCAAGGCATGAGGATGTGGGCCTTGGACCCCATCCAGGACCATCCCTGCTTGGAGACGGGCAGGTCACAAGTTCCAGCTGATCCCATTCCTGCCAGTTGGAGCCTGAGCCCAAGCTATAAATTAGAGCCACCATGCAGGTAGATTGTTCAAGGAACTCCCCAGGCTTGGCAGACTTGCCACCTTCCAGAAAGAGCCCGCCAGCTTGCTCCTTCCCTCTGGGATCCTTCCCATTGGCCTTCCCTGCCTCAGAAGAAAAAGACACCCTCCCTTGGCTCTTGGGGCTCCTCTCTGTGGTTGTTACCCTTGCCCCTCCCCCAGACCCAACAGGAATGAAGGGCCAGTTTCAGGGAACAGTGTGGCCATTATTCTCTGACCCGAGTCAGTGCAGCCTCTTTGCGCCCTTATACAGTATATGACAAAAGACACAATCAGGCATTGGGAAGCACAAAGAACCATCTGAGACGTTGCTCACAGAGGGTCCTTGTGTGACCCTGACACTGCATGGAGCACCTTCAGGATCCAGCCCCAAGGTCAGACAGCCTAGCTGCAAGTTCCAGCCATCATGGTTAATACTTTGTGACCTTGGGCTAGCTACTTAATGTCAGCTATGTGCCTCAGTTTCTTACTCTGTAAACTGGGGTTGATAGTCTCATGTGAGGGTGAAGTGAAGAAATCATGTGAGTTGCTTTGTCCTTACGGTACCCTTATGGTTCTGCCCAGGCACTGGACATCATCTAGAAGGAATGCTGTTAGCAAAGAGGTTCATGGTCTTCAGGAAGGAGAAGCAAAAGCTCCCCTCCCCACGTGATTGAAGCCAGAGCAGTGAATGAACACACTTGGCCTTAGGAGCCTTCCGAGTGAGACTTAACCCAGCATGTTTGTCTCTGAAGGAAAGGGAAGGACAGGGGAGCTGATATCTGCTGAACATGGTGACTGCATGACCACTCACACAGTCACATGACAGGTCTTAGCAGGATGGACTTGGATATTTCACTTTCTTTTTTTTTTTTTAAAGGAAGGGTACAAACAGGAATGAAAGCAAGTGACAGGCAGGCAGGAAGAGAAAGAGGAAGAAGGATTTTCTTTCTTTCCATGTTTTTTTGGTTCTTCACACTGGTGGTTTTTCCCCGGAGCCTGGGACTTGAACCCAGGGATATGTGACCTGCATCCTTTGGAGCTAGTTGACCTAATTGCTTCTCCACCAGGGAGCACCCTTTTTTTTAAAAAAAAAAAAAAAAGGTAAGATGCAAGCAGGGATGAAGGTGAGTAGGCAGGCAGGCACGTAGAGAGAGGAGGGAGAAACATTTTATGTATTTTATTTAATTGTTCATCTTGGTTGTTCCTCCCAGCCCCAGGACATGAAACTGTGTCCCTAGGATGTGTGTGGCTTGTGCCAGCCAGAGGTGGTGGTCTTAACCCCTCCTCTACCATGGTGCTCTGTTCTGTTTTTTCTTTTAAGAGAGAAAGGAAGGAAGAGAAAGAAGCAGAAGGAAGGAAGGGAAAGAGAGGGAGGGAAGCACTTTTGTTTGTTTTGGTTGCCTTCTCCCTCTCAGGCCTCCCTCCACAGTCCCAGATCCTTGGATTTTACATGGTTTGCACCCCAGCTGCAAGCTTCGTGCTTAAGCTACCAGGGCAGGTCAGCTATTTCACTTTTGAGATTTTGGTTTTCTTGTCACTTAGAACATATTTTCCCATAGAAACTAACATTCGTTCATATACTCACTTGTTCATCACATACATCAGGGTACTTCGAAACCTCACAGTTTTAGTTAGACTTTGGTTTTGAAAGACAGAAGCCCACAGGGGCTCCCTGAAGCCAAGATAGGGGTTCTTATAAAGGTTCAGGGGTAGTTGATGGGATCCAAGGTCAGCAACACGACAGCCTCAAGAAGAGCTAGAACTAATATGGACAGGCCTCAACTTCTCTCTACCTGCCAGGCTTCTTAGCCAAGTAAGTTTCCAGGAAGGTTGGTTGATTGACTGTAGAGGGGTTAAGTGACCTCCCAACCACCCTTCCCTGTGCAGTCAAAGGCAGCTAGGTGAATGGAGTCACAGGGATCCTGTGCTGGGGTCCTACATGTGTACCTGGGTTGATTCTGAGAACTAGCAAGTAATGCTTTGGTCAGACCTCACTAATCCTGCTCTTAGACTGTTTCTTTGGAAAGGACAGTTGAAGTTCCATGGGGACTGGGTTCCCACTGCCTGTCCCCCTTACTCCCAGGGGCTTTAGTGGTGTGAGCAGACTTTGGCCTCAGTATTCATGACTTACTAGGATTCATCACTGGAGCCCTAGTGTGTACCTGCTAGCTGAGTCTGACTGAGAGCATGTGCCCTTAAACTTAAACTTAGTGAGTTTACATTCTTAATAGGAGATAGTGACATGTTCACCTGTCACAAAGTTATGGAAGGCAAAAGAAGGCAGAGTGCTGTGTTTTTAAGACCAAGACACTGACACAAGGAAGTAGAGAGTAGAAAATTTCCAGTTACATTGATCTGGGTTTGAATTCTGGCCTTGCTTCTTACTGCTGTGTGACCTTGGGGAAGTTGCTGGACCTCTCTGAGCTCTGAGCGTGTTTCCTCAACTGAAAAATGGCAAAAATTGCATACCCTGATAGAGTAGTGGTTTGGTCAACTGCCTCTGGCCAAAGCACAGTCCACATACATTCCAGGGTTCCTGGTTCAAAACCCAGGGCTAGAGAGAACAACCAAGATGTACAGCTAAATAAAAGTAAAGTGCTTCTTCCTCCTCCCTCTGTTCCTGCCTGCCTACTCACCTTCATTCCTGCTTGTACCTTTCCTTTAAAAAAAAAAAATGATTTTAAAGGTAACGACAACATCCTTCTACTATAGAGACATGAGGATTAAGTGAGATGTATTTAATGTGGACTAATAGAAGTTTGCTACCATTACTCCATGAGAGTGACTCAGCCAACCTGTTTTTTCCTTTTCTAGCTGCTTACATGGCCTCCAGAAACTTCTTCGAGAGCCTTTGATCTCTTGTGGGATCTCAGCGTGGATGGGCTCTTTCGTCAGTCTGGTCAGTATAGGGTGTGGGGTGAAGACTTTACCGAGAAGCTGCCTAGTACACAGCTCTCAGTCCCTCTGGAGCCCGGCCTGTAGGAGATGTGCTAGTGGGGACATTGCATCACTGGGTGTGGAGACATCAGTCCATCTTTGGCTCTGGCTCCAACCTTCATAAAAAGCTGAGCTAACAGGCTCCTTGGCACCTTGATCTGGCCTTAGATATGTATCCCTGTGGCCAAATCCAGGCTAACTTTATAGACTCTCAGAATCCCAGAATAGTCTAGTAGATTCTCTGGATTTAAGGGGACAGTTTGTTTCCAAATTCCTAGTTTACTAGGGAGGATTTTAGGAGCATCTGTATCAAATCTGGAAAGCTCCTTGGGTTGGAGTTACCAAGGGAGTGGGAGTAGGTCTGAGACTCTGCCCCACCAACAGCCCTCCTTGGCCCCTAGCATGTTAGCAGAGCCCCTAAGTCTGGCCGAGGCTGGAATAAGAGCCTTGAGTCTCTACCTTGCTACTGACATTTAAAGGGTGTGTTAAGTCATCTTTATACTTTAAGATGTTCAGAAGCAATTAATTTTCCCTGTTGTGGCTTCTCCCTCTCCAGGCTATCATCATTTGGTACCTGAACCTAGACACTTTGGCACCAAAAAATATCATGTAACCAGTTGAAAATTGCTTACAAACTGACAGTGACAGAGATTCACAAATGTCCAAACCCCGCCTTTGCCTACTAGCTGTAGTCTGCCCACCCCTACTAATGCTAAAGTACACATTTCTGAAAGGCAAGGTTATAGACTCGTGCACCAATAACCCCCCACCAGCTCTTTGAATTTCTGTTTCTGTGCCTCCTCTACTTCAAAAGTTGGCTGAGCCAAGCGCCATCTATCAAATTAGAGCGTTCTTGACTCCTGCTCCCCACCTCTCTCTCCCAGCCTGGGACTCCTCTAACTGAGGTCTCCTGAATAGCACCAGTCTTGGCAGCCTCTTGCTTTTCGTAACCTCTGCCCCTCCAGCCCAAGCTGCCCTTTTCAGCCTCTGGGACTGCCTCTGTAGCATGCCTGCCCTTTGAAGGAACAGAGGCCTGCCTTGTCCAGCTCCTCTCCTCTGTGCAGTGGTATGTGTCTCCTCCTGCAGAGATGGAGGGGGGCCTCCCACTCTTTTTTGCTTCTCACCACATTGTGCCTGATTTGCCCTCCAACAGTAGGGCCCAGGAAGCTGCTCCTGAGTTCCCAGTCAGCTCAGCTCTGGTGCTCTTGACTCCAGAGCATTTCTCCTCCTGGCTTCCCTTGAGAGTCCAGCCTGGGATTGTCTTCCTGCAGAGTGGAATAGAGACTGGCTTGGAGAATTCCATGCCCAGTATCAGGATCTCATCTGATTTGGGGAATGTCAAAGGTCAGGTCCACGAAACTGAAAGCAGTGACTCAAGCAAGATATTTGTATCCCTGTGTTCATAACAACACTGCTCATAATCACCAAAAGGTGGATGCAATGTAAATGTCCACTGATGTATGAATGGATAAGCAAAATGTGGTTTGTGCGAACAGTGGAATATAGTTTAACCTTTAAAAAGTAAGGAAATCCTGACATATTACTATGTAGATTAACCTTGAGGACATTATGCTGAGTAAAACAACCCAGTCACAGAAAGACATTCTATATGATTCCTCTGATACAAAGTCTAGAGTAGTCAAATTCAGAGATACAAATTAGAATGGTGACTGCCAGGCACTAGGGGTTTGGGGGTGGAGGCTGGGAGAACAAGTGTTTCATGGACACAGTTTCATTTTGGGAAGATGAAAAGGTTCTAGAAATAAATGGTGATGTTTGCACAACACTGTGGATATACTTAACACTACTGAACTGTCTTAAAAATGGTTAGGATGGCAAATTTTACTTTATGGTTTTTTACCATGAATTTTTTTAAATACAAAAATCAAGTCCAAAGCCAAGAGCCAGAACCAGGACAGAATGTATCAAAAGCTGGAGCTGAAAACCAACAGCTAGTTTAGGAAGCATTGTAAGGTGACATTACAATCAGGATTGATATAAAACAGGCCTTGCAGGCAGAACTGTGGGGCTGCCTTCCCTCCTAATTGGATCCTAACTGTGGTAGGTATGTTTTCAAGTTCCCTGACCTTCCTCTGTTGTAAAAATAGGGAAATCTCTGTGTGTCTCAATCTCCATCTTTTCTGGAGTTTGTGGTGACCATTCTGTGTGGACTATCCTGGGAAGGGTCTTACGCAATTGCCTTTATCTCAACATGCTTCCTGAGTAAGTGGGGAGCTGAGGCATGCCCAGGGTCTCTGGCAGGGCCTGGACCTAGGCTGCAAACTTGGCTTTGAAGATATTTCCAGGCTGACAGGGTGAGAGCTGAGCAGTCCAGGCTCCCTTGAGAGTTGGAATATTGAAATTCATTTTCCTGGACTGAGAAGCAGCACACGTCATCTATTAAAAGCTCCTTGGTGAGCTTGGAGAATGGAGTATTCTGGAACACTGCTGTACTTCACTGTAGAGAGTATTTAGTTCTTCAGCAAACATACATTGAGTGCCTTCTGTATTCAAGCACCCCACTGGATGGTAGAGGGAGATACAGGAATGAATAAGGCATGGTTTCTGCCCTCAGAAGGCTGAAAACCAAGTGGAAGAGATGAAATGAGCAATTCAGTAGGAGATAGAAAGGAAACAATGACAAAGCCAAGTTCCAAGGAAAGGAAATTTATCCTAACTAGATAGGGTGGAGATGGGGGAAGGCAGGAATTAGGAAGTGGTTCATACAAGAAGATGTAGTCAATTCTTCTCTAGAAAGATGTGTGGGGTAGGGGCTGCAAACTCATTTGCCTGTGGGGGAACAAGTGCAATCAGTGAGCAGAGAGCTCTAAATAGTCTTACAGGTTCATTATTGCTGAGCTTCATTTTCAAGAGAAACCATACTTTAGTTAGTACATATTATAACTGTAAGTAACAAATAATGAAGAGCAGTTTATTATCTCACACGACAAATACAGAGGTGGGTAGTTCAGTGGTATAGTCAGCAGATCTGCAGTATCAGGGCTCTGACTTAGTTTCTGTGTCTGCCTTTGTCACTACTATTCCTCACAGTAGAAAAATAGCTGCCATAGCACCAGGCATCATGATGTTCTCTTGAAACAACAGTGTTCAAGGCGGAAAGAAGGAGGAGGCTAAGAGATCACCACTTCATGTACTTTTTTCTCCTTATCAGAACATTCTTTCCATTTTGTTTCATTAGACAGAACCGGGTCACAAGCTTTAGAGGACACTTGTCATGTTTCCTGACTCTCTGGGGCCCTTCAAGCACCCTAGCTATATCTGAAGAATTTCTAGCTTCATGAATCCAGCCCCTTCAGGGTAGAATCCAGGAGACTTTTCCTGTGTCCTTTCAATTATTTCAATTTTCAGTTTTGAAATTTCCACTCAGTTCCCCCCCCACCCACTGGGATTTCTTGTTCATTCAGCGTGAGCATATTTTCATTTACCACCTTGAGCTTAATTATAATTGCTGCTTTAAAATCCTTATCTGTAATTCTAACATTTGGCTCACATAAGTCATTACATGAGAAGTTAAATATTAAAGTAGACATTTATTTATAATAAGTAAAGAAATCATACTGGGCTTTGGGAGATTCGTCGCCTATTTCCTATATCCTTTTAGTATATTTTCTAGAAATTTTTATGTTGAAATGCCTCTGATTGCAACCTGGCGTCCCTACCTACCTAGAACACTCACAAGGGCCATGCAAGTGCAGGGCCTTGGAGTGTAAGTTTCATTGGTTTTGTGGTCAACTGGTGTCTGACATATGATAAAACTGCTTTCTGCTCAGCCAGAGCCTGTTTCTGTTGCCTGTGGCCCAGAGCTCTGACTGTTCCAGTAGCCACCATTAGACTGATCTCTGCAAAGAAAAGTGGAATGACATGGTTCATTTGCTGGCATGGACCCACTTTCCCTGAGTAGACACCAGAACAAAGCCAGGGTTCCCATACCAGGGAAGAAGGGGAGTATGAGGGAGGAGCCAGCAGAATCTACCATAGCCACATTATGGGCATTTGTGGGAAATCTCCTCTTGGTAACTAATTCAGTTAAAAAACAAGGACCAACCCCCTCACATACACTTTGAACCCACCTGTAGACTATATTCCGTTGTAGATGGAACATGGTTCTACTGGTTTGGAACTCTGTGGGTAGGGAACAGTGGGGACAATGATAAGGATATGGGAAGAGTGGCACTTCCTTAAAGCGGGCAAAGTAGGAGGTAAGACTGAATGTTTGGGCCAGATCTTGGTGGACAGTGGGGGCCATTGCAGGCACAGTAAAACTTTACCAATATTTGGCAAAACTGGGACAGAATTATTATTGTTATTTAGATATAATGTATGTACCATATAATTCACATTTTTAAAGTATATGATTCAATATGATTCACATTTATTCAACTTCTTTCTAATCCCAGAATATTTTAATCACCCCCCAGAAGAAACCTCAGACCCATCGGCAATTACTTCCCACCCCTCACTTCCCACCCCTCCCAAGCCCTAGTAACCCTCAATCTTCATTATCTCTCTCTACATTTGCTTATTCTGGACAGTTCTATAAACTTACTTACACAGTATGTAACTTTTTGTGTCTGGCTTCTTTTACTTAACAATGTTTTAGGATTCATGCAAGTTTAACATGTATCATGAGTACTTCATTCCTTTTTATGGCCGAATAGTATTCCATTGTATTTACCAGATTTTATTTTTTGATAAGTTGATGAGCACATGGGTTGTTTCCACTTTTTTGGCATTATGAATAATGCTACAATGAATATTTGCATACATTTTTTATGGGGACATATACTCTCGATTCTCCGAGGTATATACTTAAGAGTAAAGCTGCTGGGTCATATGGTAACTCTGTTTAACTTTTTGAAGGACTGTCAACCTCTTCCAAATTGGCTGCATCATTTTACATTCCCACCATCAATGTTCGAGGATTCCAATTTCTTCAGTTCCTCACCAACATTGGTTATTGTCCATCTCTTGATAGCAGCTGTATAAATGGTTGGGAAGGGATATTGCATTGTGGTTTGGGTTTGCATTTCCTGAGTGACTAAGGATCTGTTCACATATTTATCAGTCATTTGTATATCTTCTTTGAGGAAACCTCTATTCAAATACTTTGCGCTATTTTTTTATTGAGTTGTACATATGTTTTTGTCGAGCTGCAGTTATCCACGTACTCTTGATAAATAGATTCTTTCCAGATAGGTGATTTACAGGTATTTTTTTCCCCCATTCTGTGAGTCATCTTTTAACTTTAATAGAGTTCTTTGATGCACAAATGTTTTTAATTTTGATGAAATCCAATTTATCTTTTTTCTATTGTTGCGTGTGTTTTTGGTGCTAAAGACAGATTGCCTAGTCCGGGTCGTAAAGACTTGTCCTTATGTTTTCTTCTAAGAGTTTTTATAGTTTTAGTTCTTCCATTTAGGTGTTTGATCCCTTTGGGCTGATTTTATATCTGGTGTGAAGTCGGCCAGTTTCATTCTTCTGCCTGTGGATGACCAGTTGTCCCAGCATCATTAGTTGAAAAGACAGCTCTTTTCCCATTGAGTTTTCTTGGTACCCTTGTAGAAAATCAGTTGTAAGCTATAAATGTACATTGATGACTGCAACTTTTCTTCAAAAAAAAAAAGAGGGTGACTTCTCCAACTTTAGTCTTTTCAACGTTGTTTTGGCTATTCTCAATTTCTTGTATTTCTGTATACATTTTTGGATCAGTTTGTTGATTTCTGCAAAAATGACAGCTGGGTTTGATAGTGATTGTGTGTTGAATCTGTAAATAACTTTCGATATTATTGACATCTTAATAATATTGAGTCTTCTCATCCATGAACATGGAATATCTTCTCACTTATGTGAATCTTTTACAGCTTCTTTCAAAACATTTTGTAGTTTTCAGCGTACAAGTCTTACAACTCTCTTGTTAAATGTATTCCTAAATGTTTTATTATTTTGATATGATTGTAAGTGGGATTCTTTTCTTAATTTTCTTTAAAGATTGTTCCTTGCTAATGTATTCAAATAGAACAGATTTTTGCCTATTGACTTGTTTCCTGCAGCCTTGCTGAACTCGTTTATTACACTAATAGTTTTATTTTTATGGCAGAATTTGGTTTTGAAAGCAAACATATTCTTGTGCAACTAATTGCTTGAAAGAAATGACCTCATGTTTCTTTAAAAAACATACTTTGGCTGTGCCAATGTAGGACTAGCCAGTAACCCAGTGCCAGTCATACTGGGTTGGCAGCAGTGCTTAAAGATCAGTAAGATTGAAACATCTTAGAAAAAGTAAATTACACATAGGTTCTTTCCCATTAGTATCCAAAACAATGTTCATTTTACCTACATACTTCCATTCATTTCTAGCTTCTATAATATTTGTGTAGGAGAGGGAGACTATAATAAAATAAAAATGGTCCAGGCCAGTACATTCTTGGAATATTTTTAAAGTGGGCGAGAAATTCAGCTCTCAGGACAAATTCATTTCATTTTTACAAGCGGTGTCTTTGGATTCTTTGTTCTTCCTCACTTGGTCACCATGCTTTTTTCCCTTTGTCCCTGGACTGCCAGTGTCATGGTCATTGGGACTTTGAGGTTCTCTTAGACTCATATTTTGTTGGTCACTGTTTTCTGTCATTGTTTGCCTATATTCTCTCTCCTTCTTCCCTTTCTACCTTCCTGCCTTCCTTTCTCCTAGATAATATTTATAAACTTGCTTCTCGTAAAAATAATAAAACAAACTGCAAAAAAGAAAACTGAAATTTTCCCTTCCCAGCTGCTCCTCGTGACTACTTCCTCTCCCCAAGTACTCATTGATAATTTCTTGTATTCTGTGTATAGGTAAATTTTTTTTATATTTATAGATTTGTTTATACTATATTTCTTCTATTCTTTATTTATATGAAATTAATCCCTTGGAAAGTTACTCTACTAGGAATATTTCAGTTACCTCCCCAGGAGGCCACAACCTACACAATGCATGTCAGGCAGGGTTTTCTAAACCAGGGGTCTCCAGAGTTGGGGCATCCTGGAGGTGAGGTGAATCATCAGGGTGCAAGAAGAAAACATTAACATTTATGTTTACATTTTAGCTCATCCTTTTTTTTAAAGAACCAGTTTTATTGAGATATGATTGACATACATATCCCTTTCCTTTAAAAAAAAAACAAACCCTGTTTTCATGAAGGATATTAGTCTGTAGTTTTCTCTTTCTGGTTTTAGTGTCAGAGTAAGGCCGGCTTCATAGATACATTGAGTATTTCCTTATCTTCAGTTTTGTAGAAGAGTAAAAGTTTGGTAAAACTGATGTCAGTGAAGCCATCTGGGCTTTGAGTTTTCTTTGTGCTAAGACTTTAGCCACAAATTTTGTTGTTTTTAAAGGAATGATACAGGCAAGAATGAAGGCAGGTAGGCAGGGAGAGAAGGAAGAAGCATTTTATTTATTTTTTATTTAGTTCACACTGGCTGTTTTCCCCAAAACCCATGACTCAAACTCAGAGGTATGTGGCCTGCCCTCCTTTGGAAGCAACTATTCTAATTGCTACTCCTTCGGGGTGAGCCATGATTTTTTTTTATTTTTTTTTATTTTTTTAAGGAAAGGTACAGACAGGAATGAAGGTGAGCAGAGGCAGGTAAGCAGGAAGAGAGAGGAGGAGGAAGCATTTTATTTATCATATAGTTTTTCTTGGTTTTTCCCACCAACCCCAGGACTTGAACCCTGAATACTGGGATGTGTGTGAACTCTGTCCAACCACTGCTCCACCAGAGTGCAACAAATTTGATTTTTAAAATAGCTACATGACTATATTATCTGTTTATTTTTGAGTGAGCTTTTTAGTTTGTGTCCATTTTACCTAAATTGTCAGATTTATAGATTTGTTTATAACATTCCCTTATCTTTTTAACATATGCTGGATCAATGATAATGACCCTTCTCATTCTGATACTTACCATGCATATTCTCTTCTTCCTGATCAGCTGAGTTAGTAGTTAATCAGTTTTATTGCTCTCAAAGCATCAGCTGTTGATTTCTTTGATTTTCCTCATAATCTTTTGTTTTCTGTTTCATTGATTTCTACTCTTATCTCTATTATTTCCTTTCTTCTGTTTGTTTTGAGTTTGATTTTTTTCTCCCAATTTCTTAAGGTAGAAATTTAGATCATGGTAGCTTTTCTTTTTAATTGTTCTCTTTAATATGATGTGACATACATAGCACATTAGTATTGTGGTACATTTATATAGTTTACATTTGTTGGGTATTTTAATGATTGATATACACCATCAAAAAAAATTTGGATGTCAGCAAGAGCATTCTTTGATTAGAGTTCTAGGCTGACTCCTTATTAGAAGTTGTGAATAGATATGTATCATGGGAACATGGGGATGCATGAGTTGATGACAGCAGAACATAGGATGGAGACAGGATGTCTAACCGTCACTCCCGTGGGAGAAACCCTGCAGCAGCATCAGGACACAAACAGAACACGGCAGTTAGCCTGGCAGAGCTCTCACTGGAGTGACCATCCCTGAGCGCCCAGGAATATTTTCAGTTAGCTGGAATAAGGTATGTGCAGTACCTGGTGCATTGTGGCTGCTCAAAATATGATAGCCACTATCCAAACAAAAATGTATTTCTTTACAACTCAGATCATGAGATAAATCTAAGGGAGTAAATAGAATGTTCTGTAAGTACTCTCTGTACCTCTTAGTTTTTATAGTTCTGTTTTGGTCACTTCTATCTTGGTCTAATCTCGGATGATTTTTGTTTTTCTTTTCATTTTCTGTTGATTTTTAAGCAGTCAAAAATCCTTTAGATATCCATTTGACACATTCTGTTCTTCCCTGGCTTATTAGGAGTCCTCCTCTCTTCACCTGATCTGTGTCTCCTGAAGGTCAGAACAACTTCCAGCTGGGCAGCAGGAAATAACCATTCAGGGTATTCTGGAGTGGAGGCCCTGCCTGTGGACAGCTTTCCCACAGGGCTCCACACAGCTTTGCCAGTGGACCATATCTCACGTGATGGTGGGAGCAGCTGCTCATGTGTGAGGAGCAGTTATGTGCTAGGCACTGGGCCCAACACTCCTTCACATATGGGAGTCCTTCACTCCTAACTTCCTAGTGCAAGTGCTGTTGTCCTCAGGCCCAGAGAGGTGGAGAGACAGGTGTGCTGCCTCTCCTGCGCATTTAAACCTGCACTGCTTTTGTGAGAATGTTGTGTAGAACCAAAGGAGCAAGAACTCACTTTGAGGACCACCCAGGAGATCCCATCACCCAGCCCCCTCAGATCTGTCAAGAGTCCCAGTTGGAACACCATGATAACAGTAATTCACCCTCATAATTGATCTCATTTTTAAAACATATTATTGTCTGTTATGATAATAAAAGTAATTTCATTGAAAATAATAGCTAACATTGCTAGAGAGCTTAAATGGTGCCAGGCACAAAGCCTCCCAGAGCTTTGCCTATCTCGTTTAATCACCACAGCAATCCAACAAGTAGATACTGTTATTTCCCCATTTTAAAGATAATCTGGGGGCTGAAAAGCAGTGCCTTCACACTATTTGTAAGAAGCACACATCTTATATTATTCTCTCTCTGTGTTCTAACCTTGGTGGCCTTCTTTTCTTCCCTTCACCATCTTGCTGCAGGGTCTTTGCCAGAGCCATTTCCTCCTCTGAGGTGGCTCAGGCCTGCTCCCAGCAACAACCTGTCTTTTGCCTTCTCACCTCCTCCTCTCCCTCTAGACCTCTCCATCTCTGGCAGACCTCAGGGTGACCTGGCCTGACCCCCTTCCTCTGTGCTCACACTCATTCCCTTTTCTACTTTTTGTGACTCTAGCCATGGAGTGCGGAATAGGGGCTGAGGGTGGGAGACAGCCAAAATGAACAGTAAAATAAATGCTACTTCCTTGTGCCTGCTTGCCTGCATACTCGTCTTCACTCCTGCCTGCACCTTTCCTTTAAAACAAACAAACGAACAAATAAACAAATAATAAAGGTCCCAAGTGATTCTGATGTGCAGCCAGGCTGAGAAGGCACCAGGTTGGGAGGACTTTGGCCAAGTGCACAGACCTCTTGGTGGAACAGAAAGGAACCTTGTTAAGAACAGGCTCTACTTTAGCTCAAGACTCTCAATCACCTTTTAAGCAAGAGGAAATTTAAATGACTTAAATTTGATGAGATCACTTGTTTTTTTTTTGGTTTTTTGGGTTTTTTTGGGGGGGAAGGTGCAAACAGGACTGAAGACTAGCAGAGACAGGCAAGAAGAGAGAGGATAAAGAAGTATTTTTATTTTTATTTTGTTAGCTTGTTCATCTTGGCCATTTTCCCCAGCTCTGGGATGAAAATCAGGATCCTTGGGATGTGCGTGGACTGTGCTAGCGAAGGTGGATGATTAAACCACTATTCCACCAGGGGTTGCCAAGAGTATTTTTTTAAAGGAAGGTTACAGGCAGGAATGAAGGTGAGTAGGCAAGCAGGCAGGAAGAGAGACGAGGAAGAAGCATTCATTTATTTTATATAGTTGTTCATCTTGGTTTTTCCCCCAACCCCAGGTTCCAAACCCAGGTCCTTGGGATGTACATGGATTGCATCTGGTGGCTGTATCCTCTAGGCCACTAGAGCATGTCCCTGAGAGCACTTCCTAATGTTTGTCTTTTAGACTCTGATCAGAGGGTTGGTGTAACCTGCCCTATCCAGGACTCAGACTCTAGCCACCATAGTTTTCAGCTGAGATTGGTCCCCTGCAGCCTGGGCGCAGGCATTTTAAAACCTCCCCAATGATTCCAGTAAAGAGCTGGTGCTGAGAACCCTTGGGCTGCTGGGCCCCTGGTGGGCAGTTGGCCCAGGTGCAAGGCTGAGAGCTGTGGATATGATGGGGAGCTGGGCTGGCTCCCATCAGTTCTCCCGCCCCCACCTCCCTGTTCATTATCTGTCAGGGTGTATGAGGGTGGGCCCCTGTGTGTTGTTGAGCAAGGACCACGACTATCATCAGCAACGTGATTCCCAAACTTGGCTGCACACTGGAACCACTCTTGGGAATTTTACAAAATTCCAGAGTTCAAGCCACACCTCAGACTAATGAAACCACAGTCACTGGGGGTAGGACACAGGTGGCAGTATAATTTTTTTTTTTTTTTTTTTAAAGGATAGGTACATGTAGGAATGAAGATGAGTAGGCAGGCAGGCAGGAAGAGAGGAAGAAGAAGCACTTTATTTTTAATCAGTTGTTCATCATTGGTGGTTTCTTGTCCCCAGGTCTTGAACCAGAGGCCTTGGGATGTATGTGGACTGGCTTAAACCACCAGGCCACCAGCTTGCACTGGCAGTATAACTTTTTAAGCTGCTTCCTAAGTGACTCCAAAATGAACAGAGAAGTCTGACTACCACTGTGTTAGATTCTCAACACTGTCTGTCCTCCAGAGCAACAAATACCACTTATTCCTCAGACTGCGGGGCGCTGCCCACCATGGCTTGTGTGAGACCTTTCCCTTTGCTGTTTTAAGAGTCCTTTTTTGTTATTTTTAGAGCAGTTTTACACTTACAGAAAAAATTCATGGAAAAGTACAGAGTTCCTATATATTCCCCCCAAAACACAGTTTCTCCTATTAGTAATGCATTGCATTAGTGTGGTGTATTTGTTAGAGTTGATGAGCTGTTTTAACACATAATAATACATAAATACATAGTAATAGTTAACCAAAGTCCATTGTTTAAATTAGGATTCACTCTGTGTTGTATTCTGTGGGTTTTGATAAATGTTTAGTAATATTAATGATGTCATACAGAGTAGTTTCACTGTCCCCCAAACCTCCTGTGCTCCACGTATTCATTCCTCCTTCCCTTGCTCCAGCCCAGTGATCTTTTTACTGTCTCTATAGTATCCCCTTTCTAGAATGTCGTGTAGTTGGAATCCTCCAGTATGTAGCCTTTTCAGACTGATTTCTTTCACTTTTGAAGGTTTCTTCATGTCTTTTTATGCTTGCTAACATTTCTTTTTGTCGCTCAATAGTATTCCACTTTCTAGATGTACCAGTTTATTTATCCATTCACCTATTGAAGGACATGTTGATGGCTGCTGATTTTTGATAGTTATGAATAAATCTGCTGTAAACATTCCTATGCAGCATAAAAAGTGGGCATATATTTTCAGCTCATTTAGGTAAATTTTAAGGAGCTCAACTGCTGCATTACATGATGAGAAAATATTTAGCATTGTAAGAAACTCAGACTGTCTCTGGAGAAGCTGAATCATTCTACATTCCCGTCAGCAGTGAGAGTTCCTGTTGTTTCACATCCTCACCATTGTTTCATGTCTTCTCCTTCAGTGTAGTTCAGAGATGAGAAAAATTCCGAAAATCTCAGGTTTAGAAATCCAAAGTGAGAGAGAACCTAGTGGGGCCATGCACTCGGGGACATTACTGAGAAGTTCTCTTGTTGGAGCTGTACTCTCAAATTCTTGTGTTTTAAACTTGGGAAGGTAGTTTGCCTCTACCTTCTTGAGTCACACTGAGGGAGGCCTGCATCCTTAAAAACAACACAAGGATGCATACTGAGGTGACAGAGTGAGGAAGTGGTTGCCCGGAGTTGAGACGAAATAGATAGGCCTCTAGCAGCCATCCTGGACTGCGAGGTATCATTGAGAAGGAGAGGCTCCTGCTGAGAATGGCAGAGCAGAAGACGGTCAGCCAGGATCCTGCAGATCTGCCGGTGCATCAGTGAGGCCTGCTCACCTCCAGACTTTCTTTACATCTCAGAAATAAAAATCTAGCTTATTTAGGTTGGGGGGTGTTTGGGAGGTTTTTGTTTTCTTTTCTAGTCTCTTTATTGTCTGCAGCTGACCCTAATTCTAGTAGAGTGGTTCAGTGGTTAGGCTCAAAGTAAGTCTGTCCTAAACACCATGGGCCTGGAATGCTCGATGGTGTTAGGTGACACCAGGTAGTGGTATGAGTTACAGAGGGCAGGAGAGAGGAGAGGTGGCTTGGGGACGGCATCACCTACCCTATACTCAGCCTCACTCCCATAAATAAATGGACCAGGGACTGACAGAGACGGTGTGTGTAGTGTATAGTGGTGTGTATGTGATGGTGGCAGTGATGGTGCGTGTGTTCGGTGTGGGTGTCAGGGTGTGTATAGGTGCATGTGTCTGTAGATGTGGGGTGTGGTAGTGTACTGGTGTGTGTATCTAGTATGATAGATGAAGTGGGGTGGGGTAGCTGTATGGTGTGTTCGTGTAGGTGTGTATATATGTAGTAGTGTATGTGCTGTGGTATGGGGGGGCGTGGCATGTGCATATGGTGTGTGTGTTGTCTGGTGTGATAAGTATGTGGTATATGGTATACGAGGTTGGTGTGTGTGCTGTGGGTCCATGTGTGCCTATGGTATGTGCGGATGTGTTGTAGCGTCTGTGGGTGGTATGTGTATGTGATGTGGAAGGACGTGTGGGGTATATATGGTGTATAATGGGAACACTCAAAAGTTTTTCCACATAAATCAATGGTAATAGTGTTCCCAGACCCACAGAGTAACCCACCAAATCAAACAAAATAGAAACATTCTGCTTTCACATAGCTGGAGAAACCTGTAAAGCTTTTCAATGTCTATAGCTAAAGCTAGTTGACTAAAGCCAGTGATATTGAAACAATTTTAAATTTAAATTAAAAAGTGGTCAGGGAACTAATTAGAGCAGGCAGGATAAGAAATGGTAAGATTTTAAGTCTCCCCTAAATGCGGTGAAACGCACACCTAGTCACGATTCAGGCTGCTTCCCCTTAGGAACCAGCTTCCCATTAAGGTTGGTGGGGAACGGTGGCACTGCCAGGCCTCGGGGTTAGATTCAGGACCCAGGCAACGACGTGCTTGACCCTCCCAGGGCGGGCAGCCACCCAGGAACGCTCTTGAAGGGTGGCGGGGACAGCAAGGGAGGAGAAGGAGAACAGGCCAGCAGCCTGCAGCCCATGCCTGTCATCTTACCCCTAATACCCAGCATGGAACTTGGTGGGTAAGGGGAGGGGGCTGCGAAGGCCAAGGAATGGGCTGCTGGGGCGGACACGCCGAATAGACCATGCAGGCTCCAGGATGTGTGTGGTTTTCCAATTCTATGTGAACAGCTCCAGAACAGTGGCCTTATGTGAAGTAACAGCTTCTTCCTAGGCACAGATGGAAAAGCCACTTTTCTTTGGGGCTGGATGCTTTTCTTCCCCTGCCTTCCCCAGAAGCATCACTTCCATCCCAGGAGAGTGACCAAACGGGACACTGCCAGGCTCACTCTCTAAGCAGAGCCCAGATGCTGCTGGGACTGTTTGTGCTGGCATTTGAAAGGCACAGGGCCAGGTGATCCCCTGGGGAATCACCCCAGATGACTGTTTTGTAGGCGTGAAGAAACTGAGTTAGGGAGATGGAGTTGGCAGCTTGGCAATTGAGTTTCCTTCTGTGTCAGCTCTCCAGAAAACCCTCATTCAGGACAACGGTGTTCAGGAAAAACTGAGCGCATGGCCTACTTACAGGCAGCGTTAATTATGGGCTCTTGGGTGCCTGTCATCACTTAACCAACTTCCAGGGTTGTTGCTGAGGACTCATCTATCCCGAAGCCTCCCAGGACCCTCTCTCTGCAACTGCTCCAGATGCATCAGCAGGGTCAGGCTGTGCTGTGGAGTAACTGCTGGGTGGGAGTGGGATGGGGACAATGCCAGATAGGGCGCTACTGTTGTCAGGGGACTTCAAAGCAGCAGATGTACCTGTGGGGCCGACTTGCGGAGTGTGGAGTTCAAGGAGTGGTCACACGCGGCACCCATTGGGGTTTGAGGCTGCTGGCAGGATGTTCCCGCCCAGCTGGGCCTCACCCTAGGTTAATTCTCTTTCCACATGTGTCTTCCCCTCCCTGGAAAGTTCAACGGTCGCCCACATATGCGTGCACCTACGTGCTCAGTCCCCCTAGGGCTCTGGTAAACAACTCTCTCTCTCTTTCTCTCTCTCTCTCTCTCTCTCTCTCTCTCTCTCTCTCTCTCTCTCTCTCTC